>MU187008.1:0-33794 GCA_016904865.1 Pissodes strobi
AAATATCAGCAATAAGCAATAACAAAATCAGTTAATATCAGAGATAAAAAAAATATTGGCAATAATAAAACACCAGAAATAATCAAATATCAGATGTCAGCAGTAATTAAATCCAATAATAATCAAATAAACAATAATAAAAATATCCACTTTATATGATCAAATATCAAAAATAATCAAACACAAGCAATACTCAAATATCAGAAATGATCAAATGTCGGTAACGATCAAAAGCCAATAATAATTAAATATCGGTAAGAATTAAATATCAAAAATAACCAAATATCAGCAGTAGTTAAATACCAGCAATAATTAATTATCAGTAAACGGCAAATAAGGGAAATCAAGCCAATAGTAACATCAGACACTTGGAAAACTGATCAAGTAATAAAAAAAATAAACTTTAATATATGATATTCGTATAAAATGATGTTTTTCAAAAAGAAATGTCGCCCTCTCTTTTTAAAGCGTTGTCCCACGTTGGGCGCCAAAATTTGCCACACTATCCTTCCAACTAGTGAAAATTTGCCACACTCTTTCTCTGTTTAATAGCAGAGAGTAGGTTATGTTATAATAATGGGTAAAGTCGAAGTCCACTTACAAAAAAACAATCAGTCATATCAGAAGAGGCAGTGTAACGTGAGTGCGCAATTTCCTACTGCTCAGAGGGAGATGGGGTTCGGTTAAGGGTGCCAGCAGCCTTAATTACCAGTCGATCTGCTAACTGCCTTCGCTGTCCTAGGTACCACTGCTCAATAACTGATTTAATTTAAAAACTAATTCGCAAATAGGCCAAGAGGTATTAGGCAACAAAAAAAAATTTAAAATTTAACAAAACAATGAACACATTTATTAAGAGGTTTCTTAATGTTGGTCGTAGGCGTAACAATATCCTTATATTGAAGTTCGGTAGAAGAAACTATTCTAATATATTTATTTATATCACTGAAAGTAGTAGGTAAATTTAATTAAAATACGATATATATAAAGAAGTGAATGACAGTATAATACACTGATAATTAAAGACAGAAATGGATTTCCTAAAGTAAAGTGAAATGGTACAAAAGTTTTCCAGTATCTGACGCTCACTCAATCAATTAATTATTAAAAGTGAATAATTAAATTTTGAACAATTAAATGAAATAATAACTTGCTATTCGGTCATGAGGCGATTCAGGAAATTAGTTAATTAGAATCAATCGATGGATTAATTAGCGCAGGTAATTAGGAAAATTCCAACTATTAATCAAACAGTGTATATAAAATGCAGCGATACTAGTTAACAGAGTAATTAGCAGATTAAATCGCCTAACAATAAGCACACAATGAGATGTTAATTTAAAATAATCAATTAATAAATTAATTGGCGAAGTCACACGCTCAATCAATTAATTAAATAGTAAATGGGCAAAAATAGTTAGGTATCGTTAATAATCAAGTAAGTTATTAAATATAATTGATACAATCGGTTAAAAGGTGATCGAACGAAATAGGAAAAAGAAATAATAATACCGAGAATAATACCGATATCAAACAATCAATGTCAGCTACGACAATTTTAAAGTACAATAATTAATGAGCACTTAACAAAGTCATAAAATAAATTTAATGAAATTAAACTAAGTCAATATGTCAATAATAATCAGATAAGATTCAAAGGTAACGTAGGTAAGAGACAGTATCAAAGTAAAATAAAAACAAAAGAAAATAAATGTAAATATGTAGTTGCACGAGAGGGTGTCAAACTAACATTCCAAATTTAAGATAACGTCAAGCAATAAGGTAATTAAACCTGTATTAAAGTAAAAATAAGTCGAGACCACAGGATGAAGTATGTAAAGCCCGAGCGAGTGGCCTATATTAAACAACAGTAGAGAGCTATTATAATCAGTTGTGTATGGATCCTTAAATAAGCAAGCAATAATCAAATAGGAGAAAGGTTTGCGCGAAGCTAAAACAAGCTAATAGTATATTAAGATACTAGTTTTAAAAGACCATGTTTTTTCGCACGAGCACGAAATTTCCTAACGTGCGAGTGCGTTAAATGTCTTTTAAAACGTGTATTTTATACTATTTCTTCTATTTTGTACGTTTTTTAATGAAAAACACTAATTTATTCTAGTCGCGATCAAAAGTTGGACGGCCATTCTGTCACTTTTGACGTCTGTATTATTAGGAATCCCATTCAAAACGGTGTCGAAATTTTTGCTAGGGAGCCTTGACATTGAACAATTTTGTTAATATCATAGCAACCAGTCAACAAAAGTAGTGTCGAAAAGAAGTTCTTTTCGACACTCCTTTGCGTATCGAAATGGAATCATTTTGAACGCAAAATAGAAAAATTAAATTGTGTTAGCTAGGTCAATATTTGCATTTATTTTTCTTTTGTGAGCATTGAAATTAAAATGGCAATAACCGATGTTCGGTTATTGAAAAAAATTAACGCGTTTTCGGTTAACTGGGACTGATGAATAACCTGATATTAACCGGTTAACTGATAACCGGTTCTTTTTGCTCTAGCTCGGAAGCGTTCGGCGGTTCGGCCGGTTCAGCATTAGCAAAGAAAATAATAGCTACGTAATATTATTTTCTTTGGCATTACTCATTACTCAGGCTGGCTGGATAGATTGATTGGGGCAGGGAACAAACGATTAACGAGTTTGTAGGCATTGCTAGTGGCTCGCTGGCTCGTGGCCTACATGTCTCACGGTAGCTTATAAGGATTCTAATTCTATAGTCACGATTCTCCGACCTCGGGCGCGACGACTAATGTCACTAATAATCGAATGACATAAGACTATCGAATAATAATTACTAAATATACTTTAACTACTGATGGAATGTTCAGCCTGCGCCGGCGCACATTGGAACGAGGTATACAGAAATGTGGACATTCACTTTAGAATTTAATAACTTGGTTGTCATCTTATCTTAAATTATTATTATGGTTTAGTAAAAAGATAAGATGTGCTTTTATCAGATTTTGTAGAAAAAAGTGACATAATGCCAAAAATTTAACAAAGCGGATAATTTTTAGCAGGAAGTACATTTAATATATTTTAAGAGGACATAAAAATAGCAAAACAATAGGTAATGGGAATAAAGCTCTTTTCGTATTTGCATTAAAAAATATTTTAAAGTGTTTTTAACTACATACAGGGTGAATTAAAAAAATTATTTAGAAGAATATAAACAGTGTAATTCCAAATTGAATAAACAGAATAAATTCAAATTTGGTGCTATTATATATTTTTTTTAACTCTTTCAGATTATTTGTCCCTCCAAGGGGACACTGTCTTAAGTAACCCTGAAGTATACAGCTGTTAATTTTGGTAAAAAAAAATTGTTTTGATTTATTTACTTTATTTGCATTACTTTTAAGGATTAATATTTAAACATTTTTTTATTTCATAGTAAATCTTTGTTTTTGTAATGTCCTTGACCACATTATGATTTGGAGTGATAAAAAATAATAAAACATACTATGAAAATATTTGTATTTACTAAAAATAAACAAAGAAAACATACAATTTCCAAAACTACTAGTATAAATAAAAATACTTCAATCAAAAAACGACAAAATTATTTCGAATGAAATTTTGAAAAACAATTTCTTCCCTTTATCAATTACAGATGGACTTCGCACTTTGAACAAAAGATATGGGTCTTATTTTTACAAGTTACTAATTTGCATCTAGAATTTTCTTTTTTTTCATCCACGCCTGGAATATGATTAAAACCATCATACCTCTTTTTTAGAAAAGGTCTTGCCTCACATTTCTTTTTTTCTACAACCGGGGAATCCGCGTCACTTAGTCGTCCTCTCTTAGGGGGATTTTTAAATAGTATCAGATGCTCTGCAACACTTTCACGAAATGCCAAAAGATCCATTATCTTTTTCTTTTCAATTCCCAATGCAACAGCTTGCTGTCTATATTCTAGCCATGAATTCACTAGTGCCAAGTCGATGGCATGAAATATTTGTAAGATCGAGAAAATGGTCCATTTTCTCGATCTTACAAATGAGCGATACATGCTCAACAAAAAATCCACTTTATCCACCCCTCCCATATTCTCATTATATAATTCTATTGCCTCTGGTCTCGGAATTTGAAGGTAACTTTTGGTTGCTTTGTCCCACCTAGAACAATGTCCCTCTTTTCCAACACCAATGAAATTGGACGCCGTAATAACGGCCTTGTTATCGTACCATTTGGTTATAATAACACCGTCTTTGCTAAGTGAAACAGAAGAAGCACCGGGAGTCGCATAGTAATCGTCTTGCTATGCGGACTGGATTTCGCGGGATCTCCAGTAAAATTGAGCCCGCTCGCGTTTTTTACCCGAATATCGTGTTTTTTTCAAGCCGAATAAGTTAAATCACCGCGTGATTTTCTATACGGTTAACAGCCACTGAAGTACGTTCTTATTTTCTATGATCTAGCCCGCGGGTAGTAGATTAAGAATCTGAAATTTTTGTAGTTCCTGGGGACGGACCCCCAGACTCACCGAAATGTCTGAGACGGGCGACGACATATCCGAGTTGTCGCATGACTCTTCACTGCAAAGCGAGAAATCCAGAACGCTCAAAGAAGTTGAGAAACTTATCGCAACGTTACGCGAACATCCGAAATGTAATGAATGCCAGCATTGGCACTCTATTGTTGCCGATACTAACGACCGTCCTCAAGAAGAACTTGAGGAAGCGTGTTATAGAGGCATAGCGAAAAGCCGTTGTGTCCAAAATTAACTGCGGCCAAAAGAGCAAATGAACCCAACCAGTGGTCATGGCAAAAGGTAAAACCGATTCTTCTCCTACGTTTACGAAGAAGAAGAAAATATGCTGCACTGAAACCCAAAAGTCCGACGAAAATAGCGGCAAAACCTAAGGTGGCGTGCGAAGCGTCCTTCACTTGACCGCTACGGCTTCACAACAACGAGAAACAATTCAGCAAAAAATGCCTGCGACCGACAGTATCGAAAGTTCAGCTCCGCTCACCGAAACCACCATAGTTCCTCCCCTTGACCAGGCTGCCTCCTTGGCAACGCCCATGGGAACGCCCATGGATATACCCTCGGAAGCTTCGAACTCGAAATCGCTTTTCAAAGTTCCGTTTGGATCCCTTAAATCTAAGCGAAGAATAAAGCAGGTATATACGGATGCTAGCGGAGAATCTACCGTTAAGATTCAGCCGCTAAGTGACCAGGAAGACGAAGACGAACAAAACGTCTCACAGGCAATCTCAGAAGCCGCCGCTAAGCCGCGATTTACCCGCCCGAAAAATACACTTAGAGCTAAGCCTGCACCGCCGCCACCAATAGTTACCTGCGGAGGCTTCGAGAGCCACCATCAGTTCGCTGATCAACTTCGCAACCTGAACATAAAGGACTATAAGTTAAAATACACCAGGAACTCGGTTGTTATATGGTGCAACGACCTGAATGACTGGAGAAAATTTAAAACTCACTTCGAAAATTAAAGAATCGGCTACCATTCTTATGCCGAAAAGCTATCCAGAACGCACGCCTTCGTCCTGAAAGGGCTCGATGGCGAAATCACAGCACGAGAGGTACAAAATGCCCTAGTCGAAGAATACGACATGTTCATTAAGGCCGTGTACCTGGTGAAAAAGACTGCAACTCCCCTCTTTCTAGTCGTGACCGAAGCGGGGATAAGTCTGAAGCATCTAAACCAGAAATGCAAGACTTTGATGAGAGTTAGAATCTCCTGGGACTACCGCAGAGCTGCAAAACCAATAATGCAGTGCAAGCGGTGCCAGGGACATGGTCATACCTGGTCCCACTGCAAGCGTCCTTGGCGCTGCTCAAGATGCGCCGGCAATCATTGCATTACCGACTGCGAGAGCAGTACGGTTAAATGTGTCAATTGCGAAAGAGAACACAGGTCCATCGACATAGAATGCCCTGTATATAAATACAAAGTTGACCAGCTGCAACGTCCCCAACAGCAACATTCACAACCGCCCTCAGGCAAAATTTACAAACCTGCACCGCCGCCGACAAGATCTGCATGGCAGAGGACTGGATCGAGAGCAGATGAAGCCAACTTTAACGCAGCCTTTCCGCCTATAAGAAGAAGCAGTGCTAGTGCTAGTGCTCGTGATAATGCCAGTGCTACGCGCGGAAGTGCTCGAGTGCCTAGCAATAAAAATCAAACCGTAAGTAACAGCAATCTTAACCCTACAGGCGATGCAGTAGTTGACACATTCACTAAACTTCAAACCGTTACAGATAAAATTAATAGCCTAGTTGACATGGAAAAACTCCTTAAAGCGCTTGAAGCCTTCGCCAGCATGCTAGATGCTTGCGAAGGCAACAAGCAAGCTATCTTGCAGGCAACCTTAAGGTTTTTCTCAACTGAAATTGATAAATATAACTTTTAATTAACTTTTAACTCCTCAACGCAATTTGCTTTCTTTTTATGAGAGCGCTCAAAACTGTACATATTTTATATACTTTCTGTTGTGTATGTCATCACTAAGTAGGTTTTTTTTCAATGTTTTTCCTACAGATCTTTCTCTA
This sequence comes from Pissodes strobi, assembly GCA_016904865.1. NCBI lineage: Eukaryota > Metazoa > Arthropoda > Insecta > Coleoptera > Curculionidae > Pissodes > Pissodes strobi. The sequence continues at coordinate 6,544 of MU187008.1, forward strand.
TGCGTTCTTTTCTCACTGAAGTGCAAGATCCCTAGCACTCACAACACTTGTGTCAACAACTTACTGCATCACGGTTGAAGGGCATTGCCTAAGTAACTTGAATACCTGTCTGGATTGCTGTTGACTTATTAGTATAAGTCTGTCCCCTACTATGTAGGGTAACCCAACGAGCATGTGCTCACTAGTACGTAGAAGCTCTGTTGTTGACGGATGTAAGCTAGTAAGTAAGCATTAGTATTGTAAATTTTATAGGAAATAAATGATTCTGAGAAGAAGCACCACGCCCTTTTGCTTTTAGTTCCTTGTCAGTAGGGAGCTTGGGATTTGAAAAACGGTTTACTCTTATAGTTCCCACAGCAAAAATTGATTTTTCTTGCAGAAATTGAAAAAGATGGTAGCTGCTAAAATAGTTGTCAAAGAAAAGACCGTGATTTTTTTCAATTATTCTTTCTGTAAACTGCATGACAATTCCTGCTGCACTGCCATAATGTTTATAAACTGGCTTTATTTCGGTGGTACTACCTTGATAGATTAGAAAGTCATAAATAGTACCACTTTCTCCGGCGAGAACATAAATTTTTATACCCCACTTCTTCGGTTTGTTCTTTATATACTGCTTTATGTTGATCTGCCCTTTAAACGGCACGATTTGTTCATCTACACATAAATTGGTTTCTAGTGGAAGCTCATGACATCGGCTTCTAAGAGAATCATAGATGTCCCTCATTTTCCATAATCTATCTTTATTATTTTCAGGAGGGTTAGTAATATCTACTAAATGGTCTGCTTGGCGAAGCTTAAAAAATCTGTGTACGCCCATAGCATCTTTTATCAGCGGAATTCCATACTTAGGGCTCCAATACATACGCACTCTGGGAAACTGCAAATTGCCCATTGCAATATGTATACCAATGAACTTTTTGACTTCTTCTAAAGTTGTTGGATAAAATCGTGGTATATTTTTTGAGTGGCATATAAATTTGTCATATTTACCATCTGCTGCATTATTTCTTCTGAAATGTATCGCTTAAAAAAGCAATTGGTGGTGGCATTTCAATGACAGGATCGGGTGGAGGTTTAAACCAATTAACATTTCTTGTTTCAAATACTACATTATTCATCCATTTAATCTTAGATTTTTCAGTAAACCCATATTGTTTTACAAAGTTCTCTATTTCTTGTTTTATAGTGTCGCCAACCTCTTCTAGTACGTTATCCTCTTCATTTACTTCTTCAGCGCGCGTTTCATTTATCTCACCTTCATTTTCTGCTTGATACCCTGCACTTAAAACATTCAAAATCTCATCGTCTTGGACATCGGTTTGATCTCCATTGTCCTCTTCATCAGACAGCACCGGAAGATCTGAGTCATCATCATTTTCTAAGTATCGTAGGAGTTCCTCATTGGTAAGAGCCTTTTTGTACTTAGACATATCTTGGAACAAATAGAACAAATGTAAATGCGACGTCAGTCCCATCTAAGTCGTTCCCTGGACATCCGTGGAAATTCCACGACGATAACAGTAATTGCCAACCCCACAGCACAAGCTTAGGGTTTTGGGGTTAACTGGGTAGGCAGTTATTATTATTATTATTATTATTATTATTATTATTGTTACTGTGATTATTATTATTAGGTATTTCAAAATGAACGAACTGTGCCTCTAGGTACAAAATTAAATTCAGAAAAACTAAGCCGTGAAAACGCCTCAAAATTTCTCAGAATTGGATGAAAAAAACGAATGTAGTGATACTCAAAATATGTAAAAATAACATTAAAAATCAAGCGCTAACGTTGTATTGTCCTTGCTGAGGGACACCAAAAAATAACCTATCCTGTATGTCTCAAAACTATGAATGAACACAGAAATATTGATAGCAATAGAAAAACTAACTCTTATACTTACCAACTTGCAATAATAACAGTTGTTTCTTAATAGAAACCCTTCCAAAACATAAATATTGCAATCTACAAACGAAGGATACTTAACCTGCATCAAAACAGCTGATTTATTTTGACAGTAGTTCGGTTGAACTACATCATAGGCGTCGGCAGATTTTTTAAAGTGCTAAAAAAGTATGTCCCTTGGAAGGTACGAGATGCCTTTAGCGCTAAAAATGCAAAATTTATCCATTTAATGCTGTGAAAATAGTGTCCCTGGAGCGGGACAAATCTACTAAGAGTGGTCTTTTTTTTTAATGAAAGTGGAACTGAAAGGGTTAAGGACAATCTAACCACTTTAAACTTTATTACAATACATTGGTTAGGTTAAACAAACAATTAATAATAAGTGAATACTGATAAATTTAATATAACTACAATCATGGAGCCTTGAATTTAAGGTCGATTCTCATTTACGCTACAGTCAGCTCGGCGACGCGATGCGACACTACTCTACAAATTGTCGCCAGATAAATATTTCATTGCTTTAGATGAATCCATTCACACGTGCGCTGCACGACACGCGTCGCTTTGTCGTGCGGCAACGCTGATATTTGTTCGTGTGCGTTGTTTTCTAGTTTGTCGCGCTGTGTCGTTTGGTTAGTATACAATCCGATTTTCTACGGTATACATAGTGTTTTGTTAAAAATTGAGAGGTATGATGGATGACGAAAAAGCAGATCAATTTATCACCCTTGTAGCTGAATAAGTAGAACTTTATGATTTACAGAACAAAAACTACAGTAATCAGCAAAGGAAAGACGATATCTGGAGAGAAATTGCCTTAAAATTAAATGAAACTGTATGTATGAAATTATTATTATTTTTAATCTTAATTATTTGTTCAAATAATGGAAAAGATTTGGTTCGACTTACCTATATTTTAGAAAAAACGTAGATATTACGATAACCAAAAAAGTAATAGGTAATTTTAAATTTTCCTAATAAGAATTAATTAAACACGCTATATAAAATACGTATTTAAAATAATACAAAATTATTTGCTGTGACCTCAGTTGTTCTGTTGGATACCTTCATTAACGCGGTCAGTTTGCCAAGGAACAGAACCACTTGGTGAAGAAAAAATAATCTTTAAAAGTGTCCCGAACTTTGCTGCATCGGTAGAAAGTCTTCCAAAAACATAATCGGAGTTAAATTTTGCTTCTTTTCGCGCTCTAGTGTGCTCAAATAGATGTTATCAATTCTGCTTGGACTGACCGGCATCTTACTGAAAAATAGATAAATTTTTGGCAAAAGATACGAAAGGCATTTTCGAGCTCTTGAAAGCCTATAATTAAAAGTTCGCTTATCCTCTGGCAAGTTTCGTCTTGAATAGGGACACATCAGATAGGTCCTTAAAGGAAATGCGCTTTGTCTCCAACTATGACGTGGGGTAAAGTTCCTGAATTTTCATTAATATTCCTATCCGCTGGAATACCAAAAGGTGGTAAAAATACCACCATCGCTATTTTTGCCATAGAATCCGACATCGACAGCAATAAATTTTTGATTTGCGTCTACTAAAGCTAGTAAAACAATGGAATACATCTTTTTATAATTAAAATATAAAGATCCAGAGTTTCTGGGTGCTTGATATAGCTGCTACACAGTTAGGAAAATTCCAAATAATTCAAAAATATTGTGCTCCTTTTTGCAATAATTCAGGTGTTGGCTGCGGCATAACAATTTTTGACAAAATTGCCTAAATAAGTCTACTTGTCGAATGAACTATTTCGTGTACAGTAGAATGGCCCAATCAACAATTAAAAGATAGTGTTTGAAAATTTGTACCAGTCGCCAGATACCTGAAAAAAGGTAACTATATAAGTATGCGGCAAATGTATCTATTGCTGCAGTTAATCAAAATAACGAATATTCATGAACAATCAACTTTTCATTAGTATTAGGCTTTTAGGTTTTATTGTTATTTTTTATTTTAGCTGAAAGGTGTAAAACCAAATGGAAAAATTTAAGAGATGGATTTCAGCGAGCCATTCTTTTTGCATATTCGTGATACATAACTAACGCAAATACATCATCATCAGTACTCGATGAACTGGACATTTTAGAAAACAATCACTTTTCACTCAAAGGCGACCAAATGTCAACTGGAGATGGGTTTCAAAAGCATGTAGGTCCGTTGCTGCCGCGCGCTGTTGCGTTAAATGAGAATAGCTACCAACGATACGACAGTCTGCATCGCTGCGTCGAGCTGCATCGCCGAGCTGACAGTAGCGCAAATTTTTTTTATTTTTTTTTTTATGGCAGTGGCACACACACTAAAGGGAGACCCTATGGCGCTCGACGAGCGGTGTGTGTGCGAAGATGTTGATTGACACGGCTCTTGAATATTTGTAAGTTGTAATTAGTGGGAAACAGATGTCCTGGGAGTGAGTTCCACAGTGAGAATCAACCTTTATTCTTCTATATTTCTGCTTGGCTGTTCGGGCTCGAGCTCCATTACTGATGCTGTTTGCGCATAGTTTGTGATATTTTCTGTAAACAATGATATTTCTTGTCTTGACTGATTTCTATCAAAATTAGGTGGTATGGCCTGCAGTCCATGAATTAAAACTGGTAGCGTATTTGTTGTATATTGTTTCCACAGTGCCTACTACAGTAATTTTTATATTGAGTAAAAATGACTTTTGCTGATCTTTCTATGTAGGTAGTTTATTTATTTCAACTTATCTTGCGAAGCGGCACCTATGGGCAGCAAAACTAAACGGGAACATTTAATACGACGTTTAGCCTCAACAATGAGGCAAAACAGAGCTTATGCATATTTGTGCATTTTTTGTAAATTCAACGAAACTATATATTTTTTATTTTATTTTACACCAGACTACCTAATATGTTTTATAGTAGTTTCATGGAAAATGCTATGGACATCACCTTGAAGGAAAAACATTACTTTATCTATTTCATGAACGACAAAGTCACAAGAAATTGAAGTTTATCAAAAATCTCCCATTAACTTTCTTACGTTAAATTTCCGAAAAACAATTTGTCTTTGTTCATAGTATTTTCTTTGCCATTTTATCGAAAGAAAAAATCTGAAACATAGTTTTTCTAATGCTGAAACATGTTTAAAAAAGAAACTAGGATACAGTTGTCTTAATTTTAATAATTGATATTTGTGATCTATGTCCCCAAAATATATTGACTCATTCCACTGTGCGGCGCGGCGCCGCCCCTCTAGTTTCAACGCCCGGGCCTTAAAGCCCCTTAGCCAATGGATAATTTAACGGACTTAGGCAAAAATCACATAAACACTCGTTAAATTTTTGCACTTACGCGAATTTCAATTAAAAATTAATCCATTATTTTACTAGTAATATTTTTTATTAGATGCTTAAAAAAGAACAACAAACTGAACATTATAAACATATTATTACTAAATAAAACATTACCTACCAAAAGAAAGGTTATCCATGTTCAAGACTATCATAGAAAGGATGGTGACCTTGTTCCAGGGTACTTTTTAGGGATTGGAGGTGTTCAAACTTATCCCGTTAAATTTTAATTTACCTTGGTAAAGTTTTGACAGTTGTTCCATCGGGACAATTGAGCATTTCCTATTTAACCTGATGGGAAGGATCTGAATCTTATCAGAATGTCTAATCTTATATTCTGTGGGTCCGTCTGAATTGTATTTTAAAGTTCTAAGATCTTGCACGATATGGTCCCCCTTTTTACCTCCAGGACGAATTGCATTGAAAAAGTTGATTTTAGAAAAATCGTTAAGACAAGCGTGATTTAAATATTGTACATCATAAGGTCTTGGATTCTTTCTCGCAGTTTTTACCAAATTAACGTAGTCGGCTGGTACATTTATTACCCTTCCTGAAATCTTTCTCTCAATTGTCGAATCGCACACCATTTGTGTATGCCTCTTCTCTGTGTATTTTTGTATAATACAAACATTACTTTCAATTGACAAATTTAAAAGGGCATTCGACAAAGTGGAATTGCGATTCCCTGCACCACAACCGTCATTGTAAAGGATAAGTTTGTTATTTGGATCCATGGTTGGTAAGACTTTGGTGGATAAAAAGGTACAAATAATCGAGACAAAACAGTTCTCCTTTAACTCTCCTTCGTCCTCGTGCCACAGGACAGTAACTATCCTTTGTATGAAGATTAAAAATAGTAAAATTATGAAGAATTAATTCAGTTTTGCAATAAAGTGCAGACACGTTCGACTGTGGGGACACTAGAAAGATTGAAGATCCATGGTGAAAACTTGATTTAGTGACTCCTTGTGTTTTTCTTTTTCAATTCGCGCCTCATCTTTTTTTGTTCTGTGTTCTTGATAAATTAGCCTGAAACGTTTCGTGGTCGGTTCACTACACAGAGGTCACATTCGTCTTTTTGGGTACTGAATATATTTAAATGGGATTAATCCAGCTGGTTCTGCGTTTCTATCTGTTACCTAAACATTTTTGTAAAAGTCATACAATTCGGTCTTGTTTTTCCAGCGTTGTTCTAGGTATAGTTTAGAACTAGATTTCTGACAATAATAAGGTATAGTTTAGAAGTAGATTTCCGACAATAATGAGATTCTAGCTTTGGCAAATTGGTAAAAAAATCTCTAACTGATTCTTTTTTCTCATTATTTTTTAACTGCTTTTTTGACGAAATCATTACGTTCAGCTTCTACGTCATCACGTTTTTTGGATTCTGGTGAACTAAGGCTTCTATTTAACCAGTGAGTGATAGTTTTCATGAATACACCAAGCGTGTTGCAAATAATTTTTTGCATACCCTTACTCTTTCCTTTTTCTTGTCCAGAAAAAAAGAATAAAATCATTTTCTTCGGCTCTCCCCTTCAGATTTTCGGTTTCTGGTCCTTTTGATACTTGAGGCAATCGCTCTTCCACTGATAAATATTTGTTTTTCTTCCCATGTGAAGCTCCAGAATTTTTGAAATATCTGTTGTCTTTCTTCTTCCCTTAGGATATAACATTTAAAAAGGATTTTTTTCGACCTCCTTTCTTCACACGACCACCTATTTTTAATTTCCTTTCATTTTTCTGAACTACAAATTTATTATCCTTTCTTCCCATGTACGAAGCCCATTCTTGTCTCTTTTTCTTGTTAGTGTTAAATTACCAGTCTTGACTGTCGCTCAATCTTCTTTTCTTTCTTTTGTGCTTTTTATTCTCATTATGTGAAGCAACATTTTCTTCCCCCTCTGGTCTAATTTCTTATTCAATTAGGGCTTTATCTTTATTTACTCCGGAATTTTCCTTTCCCACACCATTTATATCAATATTGTTCTCAAAATCAGTTGGATCTCCTATTTCATTTGCATTGGTGCCTTTAGAAAGATCACTAAAATTTATTTATTTATTATTTTTTTCTAGTTTCTCTTGGTTGCTATTCAAAATATCCTGTCTTGGATTGGTGACTGTGTAATTCGCCTCTTCAAAAGTTTTATCGGTGTTATGTAGAGTATCTAGATCCATAAAGGCATTTAAAGTATCAGTATTATCCAGTCCAATGATTTCCTTGACAAAATCTTCATTACCGGTTATGTTGGGAACGGGATCAATATTTTCTTGTAAATCTTCTGTAGATAAGTTAAGAATTTTCTGGGCCTGGATATACTCTTCTTTTAAAACTTTTATTACATCGGATAAATACCCTGAATTTGAATAAATTGTAACGTCGCATAAAACGACAACTTTTGGCTCGGATTTTCGAAGTTGTTTATTGACATCATTAAACGTTAGCTTGTTTTTAGGTTGCATCGAGGAACCACCATCTTCATCTCCACTTTTAAGCTTTATTTTGCTTAGTATTTTATAGCTTTTTAAAATCTTATTCATTCTAAAAGAAATATTGCCGATTTATACGTATCCAGTAATTGGAGCCAATCTCACTAGGACGCCAGCACTGGCAGGGTAATGGCCCCATGTAAACACTTTTTCGTGGTATGCTGGACTGGTAGGAAATAATAGGGTTTAAAAAGTGCCACTACTAAACCAGCGCTGACGTGCTAGTGGGACTAACGCCAGCTACTAGATAAGTATAAATCAGCCTTCAACATAAGACCACTGGTTTCGTGTCATAATGAAACAAATTAAACTCAAATACTTAGGTAATTTTTGTCACCAAGGTGACAAAAATTTAACAAATAAGAAGAAATTGGTTTTACTGTCCCTTTGTTTTATCTCCAAAATGACTGAGCAAGGCCAGGAAACTCAAAACTGTCCTGGGTGTCATTGTGGTCTAGGGTAAGGTTGCCGAGAGTTATAACTGAAAGCTGATAGACAAAAATTCTAACCACAAAAACCTTAACACGTTAACTGCCAATATCTGGATACAGCTCATTTTACTTGTGCGCCATGTGTACCTTACGAGGACACATGCATTATCAGTTTCTCGGCCGTGTGTACATGATATGGCCACACGCAGCGTTGATTTAATGATGCGGTCTGGCGTGGGACTGGACTATTATAGCAATGGCCCCCGAATTTTTTAATTTTTTTTTTAAGTACAGCAAAAAACAGAAGGTAATACAAAAAAAGTTTATTTATGCTCAGTTATAAGTACATAGGTCAACTTAAACAATGGAAAAAATCCTAAATTTCTACAAAACCTAGATATAACCCAAAGAAACATGAAACTTATAAAAATTGGTAAGAAAATTTAAATTTAAATAAAAGCTTATCCTATTATAGTACAAAAAGGAATACATCAAAAAGGTTTTTTGTGTTATTTATAAACGTGATAACTAAGATTAGGAAAAGGCAAACATAAGTAACACACTGAAAATCTAATTTAGTTTTTTACATTCATGTGTTGCATAAAAACCACTTCAGGCATATGAAGAAATTTTGCTCGCAACCCTGGCAAATATAGGTAACTCGTGTCGTATTCTTTACAGCATAATCACAACGGTGCCTTTCTGAATATCTTTTGTAGCAATAACTGCATCTGCCTCTTTTCCATTTTTTCAATTGGCTTGTGTTCTCTTTGTATATTTTCTTGAATGGGCGATACCTCTGCATGCAAAGATTTTCTTTGAACACTGTGTCTGAAGATTTTTTATTATTCATTTGATTGAACAAACGTAAAGAATTTACCACTGAGGTGCCTGTGATCAACTCAAAACACACCTTTCGGTACCATTTCATAGATTTTCGCAGTGAGTTGGAATATGACGCCATTTGGTCTGACATATCCACAAAAGCTTTGGCATTATTATAATCAATAATACCTACAGGTTTTCTTCTAGGACCTTCTCTATGTTGGACTTCCTGTTCGTCAGAGTGTTTTGTAGTTAAAAGAAGCACGTCTCTTTTATCGTGCCATTTCAAAACTACCACTCTATTTTTTTTATTTTGTTTGGCAACTACTTCGCCCTTTTTGACTTTGGCGCTGATCACAGATTTGGGAATTTTTTTTATTTTTTCGCAAGGTTCCAACTAAATGCGTGGATCTATTTTGTAATAATTCGGCAAGATCAATCGATGTGTTCCAGTTGTCCACAATACAAGGTTCGACCACTATCGAATAAGAGTTCTATCACTTCCAAGACAACTTTTTGAGCAACTGGTTGTCCGTCAATTTTCTCTTTACCGCAGTATACCTTCACGCTGTATATATAACCTCCTTTTAAGCATATTTTAAAAAGTTTTATACCAAACTTATGCCTCTTTCCTTTTATGTACTGCCGAAAGGCTAGTTGGCCTCTGAAAGGTATCATAGTTTCGTCAATGCAAACACTTTCCTCCGGAGTAATACATCGTTGAAAATTGGCATTTAAAATATCAATAAGGCTTTGAAGCTTATGAAGCCGATCATTTGGGGGGCATTCTTCATTATTTGCGAGATGAAACATGCGTAACAGAAATTCAAAGCGATTGCGGGACATATATTTAGATACCTATTTCATTTTTGTAAATTGGAATTCGTCGCCAATAGTCTTTGAGTGATGGCTTTTGATCTAGTCCCATCCAAATTAAAAATAGCAATAAAAGTCCTTATTCCACTAGGATTAGTGTCTATCCAATATTGTAGACGTGATCCTATTCCAATTGTTTAATTTGTAATTTCCAAAAGGATCTGCTGCTCTGCATATCTGTTTGTTTCAAGCACAATCATGTCATAACATTGTCAGTAACAAATAGTTCAAAAAATGTTAGTTCATTCTTACCACTCATTTCTGCTGACAAATCAGCAGGAATGCCGACGTTGTTCGGATAATTAAATGCGCATCTTGAGATAAGAATTGCTTAGGTTGACACTTCTCAATTTTCCAAAAAGCTTCCAGCTGATTTTGTAAACTATTTGTGCTTATAGATAAATTGCACGCTGAGGAATTTGTTAAACAGTTCACTAATAATAGACCTGATACAGTTCACTCTAATTTGTTTTTTTTGCACAACAGTACCGTTTTATGTAATTTGATTTGCACTACACTTAATAAGCTCCAAAAAATTGAAGCACCTAACAGTAAATCGATAGGTTCATTTTTATTGAAATGTTCATCGGCAAGTGTGATATTTTTGGGTAATTGAAGATTTGAGATATTAAGTGAGATATCAGGGAAGCTCTTGGTAATTTATATTTTTTTAGTGAAAATTAATTAATGGTATATTTTATATTGATATTAGTGCCTTTGTGTATGTTGGTGACATAATTTCCGAAGTACTTAGTTTTTTTTTACTGTCTGCTCTCGATTTATTCCCTACTATTTCGTTTTTTTTTGTTCTTTTTACCTCTTTTATCTGCTTTCATTTTATCCTTTTATCTAGTTCTGCTGATGTTTTTTCTCTTTCAATGACATTTAATATAACACACATTAACGTTCGGTATCTTGTTCCACACTTTAGCGAATTTAGGAATTATTTTTTGGATAAGAACTTTGACATTATAGGTATTACAGAAAGTTGGTTACATTCAAACATCTCCAGTGAAGTAATCGGTTTGCAAAATTATGCTCTAGTGAGAAATGACCGGCATGATCGGCGTGGCGGAGGAGTTGCATTGTATATTAAGAATAATTTAAAGTACGAACTGATCCTTTCCGAAAACCATGAGTATTTGGAAAGCTTGTGGATAAAAGTTATTATGAAGAGGCATGTGTTTGTTGTGGGTGTTCTCTACAGACCACCCAACTCTGACAGCAATTCTTTTATAAATACATTTGAAGATACTATGGCTAATATTTTCTCTGCCTATGATGATATATTTTGTCTTGGTGACTTTAATATAGATGTTTTAAACTGTGAAGATTCTTTAACAAATCGTCTATTATCAACCGTAGACCCTTTTAATTTGGAACAATTAATCACAGATCCGACCAGAATGACTGATACGAGCTATTCTTTAATAGATTTAATATTTACAAATTCAAATCAAGTAATAAACAAGGGGGTTGCTGATTGTCATTTCTCAGATCATTTTTCAGTTTTTTGCCAGATAAAACACACTTCTGTTCCTAGATTATCTAATAAAATAGCCTATAGAGCGTTGAGGAATATTGATTTTAACTCATTTCAAAGAAACCTTGAATTAATTCCACTAAATACAATTTATAAAACACCAAATATTGAAGAAAAAATAGAATATTTAAATACTAATATATTAAATCTGTTTGATTATCACGCCCCCATTAAATACTTCACTCAGCGTAAGAAACCTTTTCAACCCTGGATTACTGAAAATATCAAGCGGATGCAAAATTACGGAGATAAAGCCCTTAAAGATTTTAAAACCAATAAATCGCCCAGCAAATGGAATTATTACAAACAATTAAGAAACCTAACCAATTCCTCAATCAGAATGGAAAAAAAGCTTACTACAGACACAAATTCTCTACCAGCTCTGTCAAGGAAAAATGGCGGGAACTAAATAGGTTAAGACCATCAAACATCAGAGAAATCCCTGAGATGTTTAAGGATGTAAATAAATTTAATTCAATTTTTTATAAATTCAACTAAATCAAATATTTCCCCAAACAATGAGCTCATACATTTTTATTCCAACTGTATTAAAAATAATATAGATTCGTTGTTATCGTTTAATATTTTAACAAACAACGATACGTTTCAAATAATAAAGAAAATTAAAAGTACGGCTGTTGGTTCAGACCGCATTGATATAACGTTACTTTTCTTATGCTGCCCTTATATTATAGAATATATAACACATATAATTAATGAATGCATTTTACAAGGATACTTTCCTAAAATTTGGTAGGTAGTTATACCGCTTCCAAAAGTTAGTGAGCCAAAAGAACTTAGTCAATTTAGATCAATAAGTATACTTCCTACTCTGTCTAAAATATTGGAAAGGGTACTAGAAACCCAAACACGTACACATATTAACACCTATAATATATTACCCTCGAAACAATCTGGGTTTCGCTCAGGGTATAGCTGTGCGATGGCGATGACTGATGTGATCGATGACATTCTTCAAGCTCCAGATAATAATAAGATTACCGCTCTATTTCTTTTAGATTTTACGAAAGCTTTTGATTTCTTGAACCATACTGTATTAATCGCCACGTTGCATTACATCGGGTTTTCAAATAATGCATCAAACATAATAAAGTCTTTCCTAACTGATCGGTCGCAGCGTGTAAATATTGGTGATGCTATATCAGATCCTCTGGACCTTGTCACAGGGGTGCCTCAAGGTAGCATATTAGGGTCCTCTTTTATTCAGCATATATACTAGTACTTTTCATTAAGGGTTTAAATTTTGCAACTACCACTTATATGCTGATGACACTCAGTTATACTACTCGTTTGCACCCTCAGATTACATAGACGCAAATATTAAAATTAATTCTGACTTGAATGTATTGTTAAAGAGGTCTTCAGACCATATGTTAAAACTTAACCCGGCTAAATCAGTTGTTCTTCGTTTTGGTAGCAAACCTGTTTTGGACCACATTAAGCAATTTGTTGACATAAAAATTGGGAGCCAACGTCTCTCAATAGTCGAAAATGCAAAAAGTTTGGGGCTTATTTTAGATTCACAGCTTCGCTTTAAACATCATGTTTCTCGTGTACTTGGAAAGGCATATTCCGTTTTAAAATCAATATATCCTCATAGGCAATACCTTGATCGAAATATCAAAAAGGAATTGTGCGATTCTCTAATTCTGTCACATTTTAATCATTGTGACACGATTTATGAGTCATGACTCAAGAAGAATACAAAAAATGCAAAACTGTTGTATTTGATTTGTATTTGGTATCCGGAAAAGGAATAGAGTATCCTATAAACTTAAAGAAATTTTATGGCTGAATATGTTTAATAGACGAAAATTACATGCCTCATGTTTATATTATAAAATACTAAAATTTAAATGCCCTCCATATTTTATAATAAAATTAAATTTCGTACAGATGTACACCATTTAAATCTACGGAGAAATACTTTACCTATTCCGAGACACAGGACGGAATATTTCAAGAGAAGTTATTCTTATAATATTGCATCAAGTATAAATTCACTGCCACTTCATATAGTACGGTCCACCCTCACATGTCAGAGTTTTAAAAAGAAAATTCAAAGACAACTTCTCGAATCTCAGTCAATCTTTGAAGAAAGGTCAGCAGAGCTACTTCTAAATGTATCCTTTTCTCTTCTCCTTCTGTTTTCTTTCCTTCTCATATCAGATATAGAAAAGAAAATACACTTTCTCTTCTGCGCATTTTTATTTAGTTTCATTAAGTCTTGAGGCCGCATTGGTAGAACAGAATCTGCCCTGATGCAGAAATCTGAAATGTAGGTCTTTATTTGCTAGATTCATACATGTAAATTGTAACCGTATTGCATGTGCATCTATGTTTCTTCTAGTAAATAATAAACGTTATTATTATTATTATTATATTATTATTAATTCCTCAAAAGAATGTTGTATGTCTGAGCTAGGAAGCTTTAGCTTATTAAATAAACATTTTGTTATAAAGTTTAATTGAGATCCACTCAAGCAATGCTGGACACATGTGATGATTGCCATGCCTGTCCTGAATCAAGACACAAGCTGTGGATAATAGTACATATTGAGTTTCGGTTGACAGATAAGGCTTTAGAGTGCAACTGATTTGAGGATTCTTGATCAGCTGTGGAGTCTAAAACATCCTGATTATAATTATTGGAATCTTGTTTATTTGAAAAGTATGACTTTGTAAAATCCGATAATGTGCTGTGCCTCAAAGAACATTTTTTACATGTCGAGTTACTTCTGCACTCCTTACCATAGTGACCTGGTCGCAAGCAATTAGTGCAAGTTCTAAGTTTACGAATCTTGTTTAATCTGTCTTGAACATGAAGTTTTAATAAATCTTCACAAGAAAAGATAAAGTGGTCCCCTTTGCATTTCAGACAAGGTGGAGCAGTTAATGAAATATTTGTGCCATGGTTATGACTTAGAATATGTTTTAATCGCGCCTGAATTTGTAGAAGAAATATTTTCAAGTATTTGGCAGCGCTTACTCAAAAATGTAAAATAGATCAGCCTTAGTGGGTGTATCTTTGAGTTTTAAAGAATCATCTTCCCATTCACGCCTTGTAACAGATGTAACGTGAAATATCACAAAACAATCTCACTGACCAACAGGTAAACCCAATGACTTAAGAGCTCTTAAATGTAGGTTGCATTGTCAATCAGTCCTCTCAGTAAGACATGAGATTCCTTGCTAATTTCAGAAAATGATTTTATGTGAGCATGAATTATATTTCGTTTGTTTTCGTGTCTCCTGCATAAAATGTCCCAAGCAGTATTGTAATTTGATTGAACTATTTCTAAGAAGTTTGGCAGCATCGCCTTTTAAACATGATTTAAGGTACCGTAATCTGGGGTGAAATCGGACAATTTTTGTTGTTTTTCGCTAATAACTTGTTCCCCTTTGGCATAAAATATTTGAAAAAATAATTAAGGAAGCCTTATATCTCTAAAATATGACACGATAAAAAATATACAAAAAAATATTGCCCCCACTACTTTTTTTTGGGTTAAAATCTGTCCGCCTTCGCCCCTATGTATGGGGTGAACATGGACACCTATTTGTTTTGCATTATAAATCGTCTTTGATCGTGGAATGGGGCGTAGGCGGACAAAAAAATAAAACTTATAATTTCTTATAAGTCACAAGAAAAAAAACGCATTTTTCCAACAAAAACGACTTTATTTTAAGAAAATAGAACTATAGGAATTTTATAATATATCGATGCTTGTCTTAAATTTTTCATCCGCATTTTCATATCATCTATTGCCCTCTCTAATGTTGTTTCATCATAATTCATAAAATTTAAGCCAATCTTCTTTTTGTAGTTCCTTACCATGGTCCGCCTTGCCTTTACCCCACCTGAGGACAATATTTTATGTTTTAATTATTTTTAAAAAACTAAAAGAGGTATTATTATCATTTTATCGCCAAATATTATCCACACATTAGTTAACATTTTAATGCTAAAACAAACGTTATATATCTAAGCCTTACCTGTGGGCAATAGTTTGTTTTCACTAGTTCAAAGAAATATACAAAACTCGAGATGAAATTAAAGCCGATTTGTAGGCGACCGGAGAAAATTACACTTGCCGACAACCATCCAGGTTAGCGTTTTAATCTCTACTAACATGTCTGAACAGATCCCGCGCGATTTTGGGGTACCTGCGAGATGCCCTTGAAATAATTATGAGAACACGTGCTTCTGTCTGCGTTCGCCCCTACAATCCGACTTCACCCCAGATTACGGTACCAGCATTTTTCAATGTCGCTCAATGATGTTATGTATGAGAGATTTATATGTATTTGATAACTGCAACCAGAGCTCATATGAGCCATAAAATTCTGGCAACTTAATTTTAGGGAAGTTCGAATGATTTTTTAATGTTACATTCTGAGAACCTTGTGATTGTGGAATTTGTGATCTTTGGTAAGTTTGAATATCTCTGAAATGCTTATCAATAATGGTTTTAGCCAAACCAGAGGATTCAAAGAATTCATCCTCAAAGTCAATTCCACATTGTGGCTGATCAATGCTGTCAAATATTTCAAGGTTTTGTAAACCAATATCACTATTTTCAAATGCGTCCCCACATGATCGAATTGAAGATGTAGATGTTCCTGAGTATGTAGCCAGTGAATGCAATGGTGTCTCTATTTGCGTTGCATTTTTCTGAGAGTAGTTACCCATATCCGTTTCAAAAATAATATTATTAATTTTGTGTTGCACTATACAACACGTACGTTTATCATATGATCTGAGTTTATCAGCTATATACTCCGCATAAATTGTACATCCGTCACAAACTAATTTTTTTCCTGGGTAGCTGATTTTAAAGAAATGTACGCATCCACAAGCATTGCGTCACCTTGTTCCTGTTTACGTTTTTTTCCCGGAGGTCGTCTAGGAGACACGAATTTGTTATTTTTAGGAAGGTCTTTTCGAATTTTAGTATTACACGCGTCTTGATTACTATTTAAATTTTCAAAATTTATCTCCGTCATCGAAATCGCATCATGATCATTCAAAAAAAATTCCATATTTTCCTCATCCACATCTGCTACCTGAAACAACATAACGTACTTTTATTAAATAGACATATCCAGTGTGTCTGAATTTCGATACGGAGCGGCTGTATCGCAAAAACCGTAGGTCCGAGAGGTTTAAAATAAAAAATATTATTATACAAGTGGCCAAGAGGGGAATGCTACAAATAATTTTGGAGTTTGTAACTTTGCCACTAAGGGGCGTATCTGCAATGGTTATTTAAAAAAAAAAGATTTTTAGAAAAATATGCCCATATGTTATATAAGGAATAGCATAATTTTTGAATCAAATCAAATGGAAAAAATATAAAAATCATCATAATATAATAATTTTCATACTAACTTTAAGTTAAATTTTAACTGTTGTCCAACAGTGTGGGAAGGAAGATAACATCAATACCTCATAATTTAGATGTACTCTATATAGCGGAAGGGATATATTATAACCAAAATTATGGCACATTTTTGGCGCACCCTAGAGAAAAATATTTCTAAAGTCCGTCTTTTTTGGTATGTTATCCTTTTGAGTATAGAGGGTTCTAACATTTTTAGTATACAGGGTTCCAAATTTCGAAATATTGATGTGATCTTACGTACCCGCATCCTTGGACTACCCTGTATAATAATTATTATGTATAACATTTTCAAGAAAAGTAAAAAATACTGTAACTTCTGGATTTATTTATTATATCAAACGGTAAATATCAAATTGGACGTAGAGCTCTTACTTTTTCGGAGCACCCCACGGTTACCCTTGAATTTTTAGTACTCTGTATAGGGTGTTCCATTAAAAAACACATTTTCATGCCTTATTTTTCTGACGTACCCTGTATAGCTTCTGATATTTTAAAAATATGCACGTTTTCTACCCCTACTCGTCAAAAAGATTGAAAGTCCAAAAAGATTTTTATACAAATAATATTAGTTGTTAACAAATAATATGTTAGGCAAAAATTTACTTTACTCTATCGTTTATGCTTCTATTAATTCTAAAACCATTTCATTTGGCCATTCCATATTGATATTTTTCGAAAAACACCAAAAACCAACCCACGTTTAGAAAATTTTAAAAGAGCGAACAGAAATGAAAAATATCTCGTCTAAACTGAACACGCAAGAACGCGATCTTTCTTTAATTTATCGACACCTCGACGATCATCAGCGAGCGCGAGCGAGCAAGCATTCGCTCGCTCAGGAATCCGTCCACACCATGTGAGCGTTCGTATAGAACATGTTCTTGCTCGCTCATTTGGTCTGGATCCGCTTTTACATATTCATAAACTTTGCTTGAATAAACTTGCAGAGTCATTGCGAAGCTCCGAAGTTCTTTGGGAAACTGACCCCTGGTTTGTTTTTTGTTTTTTTTTTTTTAATTGTCTGTATTTAAAAGACATCGACTTAAAATGGATAACGGAATTCCAGTAAATGATTTTGTCAGCGCATAATCAGTTGACATTAGTCTCTTTTTGTGCAATTTCCTAGTAACCTGTTTTAGGTTGGTGACTCTCTTTTGTAGTCTCGGCACCTTCTTCTTCGCATTATACAGCTTCGGCGACAGCTGCTTCTTCTGCTCTACTTGTCGCGTTTGTTGTTCATGCATACGTCGGTGATAAGTTACAAATTACATATTTATTATTAAAATACCTAAAATTATAGGCCATAACATTTAATTAAATTTTGACTGCAACTCTATTCAATATTATTATAAATTCTTCAAATCAAGCTTTTAAAACATAAAATTCCCTTATCATCTTTCAATTTGCAATGCATGTACCTACTTTATATTCTTAAATATAGATATTTATTTATTTAACGTAGCCACATTTACAAGTTTACATAATTAACTGTCTAACTATTCTAAAATTGTTCGTTTGGCAAGTCTTTTGAACTTTTCAATTGAGGTATCAAAGAACTTTAATTTATCCCAATACCTATTGACACTAGTTGAAATTCTATTGACTGGATTGTAAAGCGAATAACATGTTCTACAAACGGGTACATGCAGAAGAGGTTTACTACGAGTTCGACGGTTAGGAACGTGAATTTTAAAGTGCCATTGTGAAGTTTTTATTAGATTATTAAATATTTTAAAAGCAAAGCAAACATCGTAGTATTCTCTTCTATGAGCCAGAGAAGGAAGATTTAGCTAAGCAATAACTTGATCACCATCTAGATGTATCCCCTTCGAAAATAGTTTGTTTTGGGCATACTTAATAAATTCTTGCTGCACATTTTCTAATCTCGTGATGTGAATGACATAGTATGGCAACAAAATTATATTAGAGAATTCAATTACAGATCTTACAAACGAGGTATAAAGCATCAGCATTTTTTAATTCCCTACTTGCTTTTTTATAAATCCTAGCATTTGATTTGCCCTGCTAATTATTATTTTAAAGTGATCATTAAAAGTTAGTTTGGTATCTAAGTATACGCCAAAGTCCTTAATGGCTTCTACCTCTTTAAGAACTCTCTGATTAAAACAATAATTAACATCGTTTATTCGACTTCTAAGCCTTCTAAGCATCTAAGTATACGCCAAAGTCCGTAATGGCTTCTACCTTGTTAAGAACTCTCTGATTAATACAATAATTAACATCGTTTATTCTACTTCCAAGCCTACTAAACCTGATAAAATGACATCTCAACATTCAACCTTATGTCATTTTGTTCGCACCAGTCATGAATGTGGTTAAGGTCACCTTGAAGGCGAATGATATCTTGTGATGGAGCTACCCTGGAAAAATCTTCATATCATTTGCGAATAGCAAAAATTCGGAGGACAGCATTGAGCCAAGGTCATTGATGAACAAACTAAATAGAAGGGGTCCCAAATGAGATCCTTGAGGAACACTAGATGTTGTAAGAAAGAGGCTTGATAAGTATCCATCGATCCTGACCTGTTGGTTTCTGCCACAGAGATACGACTTAAACAAAGATAAGAGTGGTCCAGAAACACCACAACTTGAAAGCTTAGAAAGCAGACTTGAGTGGTTTACCTTATCAAATGCCATACTAAAATATACTAAAATCAGTGTAGACTACATGGGTCTCCATACCTTTCTGAAAAGAGTCGGCAATAAAGTTTGTAAAAAGAAACAGATTTGTGTCCACAGATCTGTCCGAAGTAAAGCCATGTTTTTGAGGAATTATTATGTGCTGGAGAGTTTCAGACAGCTTATTTTAAATGCAGGACTCAAACAGTTGTGGGATGGCAGAAAGAAGACTGATGGTTTGTAATTTGAAATGTAATTTTTTACTTTCAGACTTATGAATGGGGATGACATACGAGACTTTCCATGACTCCGGAAACACTCCAGATCTTAGAGACTGATCAAATAAGAGATGCAATGGAAGGTAGAGAGATATGAACAAAGTTTTAGGACACTATTGGGAATTCCATCCGGGCTGGTGATGTGCTGATGTCTAATTTTAAAAGTGATTTCTCAATGTCAGAGGCATCAATGGTTATGTTGCTTATAGGATCCAAGAGTGTCTCTGTGCCGTTTGAGTTAAAGTGGTGTAGGTGGGTAATACTTGCAGTATTAAAGACAGGTGAGAGTTATTTGGCAAATGGCGTGTTCTCCTCGTCAGCTTGTTCAGTGCCAAGGAACATTCTTTTTGAAATTGATCCTTTACTCGATTGAGATTTTAGAAAGTTCCAAAAATATTTAGGGTTATTATTAATATTACATTTAATGTACATTCCTTGATCAAAATTTTACTCTGCTCTCTCAGTAAACTAAAGTAGTTGTAATCAGTAACTGTAGTTGATCGTTTGTACCTTTTATGGGCATTTTTTTGTTAAATAAAAGATTTTTTAGGTTAGGTGTAACCCATCTTGGAAAGCTGTCCCCAGAAAAGCTCTATTTTGTTGGAACAAACATATCAAAACAGTCAAAGACCATTGAGTAAACATTCCCTACGCTTACATCTAAAATAATTATTAATAAGATTAAAATCTGCATTCTTAAAGTCCTAAAATGTTTCAGTTGGTTTAACGAATATTGTATTAAAGTTTCATAATATTTCTAAGGGGGGATGATAAGGATCACAATTTACTAGGCCCTGACTATTTGCAATTAAATTATAAGTGAGGAGCTTGCGTGCAAAACCGGCTAAATCCATTTTAGAAAAATTTTCAAGAGAGGTGAAAAACTTCTCACTTTGCATTTAAATCTTACTGAGAAAATTTAATAACTTTTTGATAATGTAACCATTTGACCTGCTTTAAGTATTTTCTTTTATTTTTTTTTATTCTTTTTTTTATATATATATTTGCCAGTCATTTCCTACTACTCTCACCTGGCCGACTGCCTGTTCTTGTTGCCATACGATGGCGCCAAAACTTGCGCGCGAGTTCAAATGCTGTTTTGCTCACAATATGAGCAGTGTGGATATGGCCAGTTTTGGTGCAAATCCCTAAATTTAAATGCATTTTTAACACGGAAATAGCCGGTTTTGGACGCAAATCTCGATGCTAAACGATAGAGATTGTTCTATTTATATGGTAACGTAAAAATATTAAAATAGTTAAAAAATGGATTTAGCAGGTTTTGCATGCAAGCTCCTCAAGTATAAGCAAACATATTATCATATATTTATTTGCCCTATTCAAGTACAAGTATTTTAGAATGTGTGTACATTTTTTCAAATTCAGTTTTTAGATCTTGGATTTCTAAATTTTATAGAGGTCTCAGCTTTAAATAAATAATGAAAACATGCATTCTATTATTTATAGTCACTTACCAATAGGTATGAATTGTTCTAACATATTTTCTTATCCTTTTTGGTGATCCTTTGAGATCTGCACTATCTGAAGAACTAAAAGATCTGCTAACTTCTACCAATTATCGATTTAATCCTTTTTCGGATTCTTCTTTTAAATCAGCAAAAAAGTAACAGGTTTTTGCCATAGTGCCCAAAATATAAAATTGAGTGTAACCAAAAGGTTTAACAGTTCATTGCCATCCCACAAGGTACCAACTGAATCAGCAGTTAAAGTACTTGAACTAAAAAATAAACAATAATTTGAGACATTTTTATTCAATTATTATGCTTTATTTCACGGTTCCTTGCATATAAAAATAAATTGTACCTACATATAACTGATGTACAGGGTGGCTCGAATTCGTGTCTATGTATGGGGAACTCGAAAACCGTAAGAGATACAGTGTCGGTCAAATTAAGGCAAAATTGCGCATTTATGTGCCTAACAATATGCCGTTTAGTAAGTTTTAAAATTCCGAGTATTTACGGGGATATCCGTAAAAAAACGAAATTTTGAAAAACCGTTTTATTTTTTTCCTGGGCTTATTTAAAAACGGATTTTGAATCTAATTGCACTTTTGCATTGCCATTTTTCCCCTCTATCCAATGATGATATCCAGTTTGAAATCCGACGTTTCGTCTTCAAGGGATCTTCATCAACTTTCTTTTTTAAATACGAACTTTAATTTTTTTTTATCGTTTTTCAGATTTTATTGGCGTTATTAATATGAGTATGTGTTTTTATTTTTTACATTATGTTTATTTTATATATTTTGCTTTCTCGTGATTTTAAATAATTTAAGGTAGGTTCTTTTGAAATTTTCATATTCTATAAAAATATTTTATTTGTTTTTTGTATTAAGTGGAAAATTGGAGCCCGTATTAAAAATGAAAAATAGTAAAATTACTTTTTACAAGAACTCAAACAAGTTGCTTAGTGCATTTTATTTTTAAGCAAAAATCCAGTAGGAGTTTTTCCATCAAAGTTCCTATAGTATCACGTAGTATGATTATAAATTGTTGAGGGTAAAGGGTTTTAAAAACAATAATTCGAGCCAAAATTGTTTTGTGTTCTACGATTGGTATTGAAGCTCTACGCCAGACTTCTACTTTTTCCGCCACAATTTCACTTGATTTTGTACTGTTTTTTTATAATCTTACGAGACAAAAATAAACAATTTCATAATATTTTCGTACGTAGGTAACATATTTTGTGAAAGTTCACTCCCCGAGCCAAATATTGGACAAGTTACTTCACTTCTACGCATTGCCATAACTATTATTTATTAACTATGCAAATACGACGTAATAAGACGAATAACGGGCGCTGATAAACACAGTCTCAATAGCAGTGCCACGATAATACTAAGCGACAACCACGGGTGAGGCGGCAGAAACGATTAATTATGGACTAGCACAGCGAAACTGCGCGGTGGTGGTATATGGTTTGATGGCGCGAAATTTGACCGCTTGAACGAATTAGCCGATTAGTAAATAAGTCAAAAATAGCAGTTAATTAAATCAGCCGCAAATGAAACCAGCATAGGCTATGGCAATTTATAATTAATTTTAATTTTAAAAAAGTTCAATAACCTTGGGGCAGTTGAAATTAAAAAAACAAAACAACATTGTGTTTGTATAGTAAAAGAGCATCAATATTTGACCCCGCGTAAGTGAAAATCGTAAGTTAATTTTTTTCTATATAGCAGCGCTCCACCCTAATGTATACCTAAAGCTTCCAACCAGCTTTGTTACCTTTTTTCTGTTAACCTAAAACATAGTTAAGAAAACAATTATCAAAAAATTTGTATGCATGTATGCCGGTAGGATGAACAGATTTTGTTATACCTCGGAAAAATCTATATTTGCCGCTATTTTCTACTGGTTATTAAAAAACATAGAAATTGTCATATTATTGCTATTACGATTAACTTGTTTATGTTTAAGAACTAGTGCCCCGAGTAAAACTTAAGGTTGGGTTACGTTAGTTAGGCCTCTATTATTACCCTGACTCGAACATACCTAATTATTTTAAAACCACCACTTATTATTTATGGAATAATTAAGCTAATAATTTCAGCTAATTAAGGCGTCAGAAATGTACAGTGTCTTTGTAAAAAAAAATACATATCTTATACTTAACAACTTTAATTTAAAACGGCAATTGACAAGACACACAAAAATAGACACATTTGCTAACAAAATACAGACATTATAGTTAAATTGTTCTCCAGTAAACACTTATTATCTTATTAATTAATTATTACTTACCGAAAATAAGAAATTCCCGGCATTTTGCCTTTGTTTTGGCAAAACACAAGCATACAGGTTTCTTTACCAGTCATTGTGTCTATTAATCACTTAACAAAAATAATAAGTTTGGAGAAGCGCTATAAACTGAAACAAATACGCAAAACTACACAGTAAACACTTCGAATTCGAAAGGCTATCGCTTAACCAAAATGTCGTCGATACAGTCCTGGGTCGTTTGGCGCTTGGGGAGTTCCGATCAGCTGTGAGAAATTACTTGTGCGCATGCTCTTTATTGGGGGAAATTATGACCGAAATCTTGCGCACAAAGCTGGTTTTTGCCACTTTTGGACTAGGCAATGAACTCCACTTATTGTACCATTTGAGTTAGTTTGGGTTAGTACAACATTTGAGTAATTACTGGATGACATTTCCAACAGAACAAGACGAGATAAACAGGGTAACTCAGTTTCCCGGAGTGATAGGTGCAATTGATTGCACACATATCCCTATATTAGCACCCCCCGTTCAAGAACATAATTATTTGAACAGGAAGGGCTGCATTCTAAAAACGTACAAATCGTAAGTACAAGTTTTTAACTAGCTTATAAGATTTTAAATGGGTTTGCGAACTGGTGAAAATTCACCAATTAATAGAATGAGGAATGAAAATTGGTCCAGAACTTTTGAACACTTTAAAATGTTATGCACCAGCTAGAAAACTGACGACAGATAGTAAAACTTTTAGACTAGAACAACTTTGCACTTTGTATGGCGAAAATTCACCAATTAATAGAATAATAAGGAATGAAAATACATTTCAGGGGGACTTTTTCAGTTTCTCTTTGATTTGAATACTACAATTATATATTTGACGTTGAGGTTTTATTAGTTACATAAGCTCTTTAGTCTTGATCTAAACAAATTATCATTGTTCTCTTTGTTTGTATCATTTTTGTTTTCTATTATTTATATTGTGTAGTTATATTATAATTATTGGTAGGACTTGTGTGCAATTAGACATGTCCTGCTGATAATTTAAATAAATAAAGTCAGTACTGCCAGTTGATTTTCGAACTTAGCCAAATGTATCAACTCTTGCTTCAGTAAATATTGGTGAATATAGACACAGACCTAATGCTTATTGTTTCAAATTTGTGATTATGACATGGACATTTTTAATGTGAGGGCAAGGTTCGGTGGGGCTGCCCATGACGCTTTTATATTTAGGCAATCGGCTATATCAGTGGAGTTGCAGCAAAGATATGATATAATGAGGGTAAGTATGGAATTATGATTGTGCATGAAAGGGTATTTTTTTATATTTATATTAAACTTCTGGACTGATTGTAATGTAAACAAAATCATATATCTAAAAGCAAACTTTTGCTTAGGTACCTAGTACTCCTTTCTGGAAGCTAAATTCATTTTAAAATAAAATATATTAAACATGCATCAAAAAAGTTCAACAAAAGTTTTTAAACTTTTTCATTTTCATTACATTGATATTTTGGTTTTTTCATTATTATAAATAATTTTTACAGGGGATAGAAATACGCGGCTGGTTGGCGATTCGGGCTATCTACAAAAGCTCTACCTTATTACTTATTAAATTAAAGCTGTTCCTGGGTCTCCAGAAGCCCTTTACACAAATAGACATGTGCAAGCACTAAATCCTGTTGAAAGGTGCAACGATGAATTAAAAATGGTTTTTCGATGCTTGTCAAATGAAAATAAACTACGGTATTCACCAGATATGGTCGACAACATTGGCAATGTTTGTGCCATACTGCATAATATTCGTATTAGGGGCAGGCTGATAGATGCTATTTCAAATGTGGTAGTTCCTGTAGAAGCTAATGAAAACATTATTGGAATAGATGACCGACAAGGTTTTGAGGCAAGGAGGTTACTTATTCAAAGATATTTCCAATAATTTTTTACATGTTTTATTACCGTTGTAGACTCCAAAAAACACAAAATATTTGTTAAACTTTATAATTCAGAGTTGCAGTATCTGACGAAGCTATTGTATAGGGAAACATGTCATGTTAGTTTCTGTTTATGAAAATATAGTGCAAAGTCTTAGTAAAAATAAAGTGCTTATTTATTTTACTTTTTCGCAAAAATTACTTTATCGTTTTTGTTTTAACTTCTTCCATAGGTTAAGTTAACTTTGCAATAATAACAAATTTTGTGAAATAAAATAATATTTATTGTTAGACTTTTATTTACTAGGTAAATACATATGGAAAAAAACACTAGGTACCTACTAAACTACATTCAGAAAAAAAAAACAAAGAAATAGTATCCTAAACATAAACTTTGATATAAATAGCTTTGCTTAGTTCGGCCATCGATCATAATATATAACGTATAAGAAGCGTCACTGTGCGAAAACTACGTGTCCGCTGTTCCCCTTGCCCCGTCCATCGCAGAGACGAGATCCAGATCACTTAAGGCGCGTACAGACTTGCACACACATGCGGTGAGAAGCTACGCATATGCGTGCGTACTCAAGCCATTGACGCTCAGAGCATTCGTTGAAATTAAAAATCACCGCATATGCATGCGTGCTCAAGTCGCTCCATCCATTCAAAAATGTCTGAAGAGTTGCTTATGGTTAGTGCCGCGTTTGTGGTTATTAGTTCATTAAAAAAGAAAAAACAAAAGAAAGATAGGCGATGGTGGATGACGCATTTATTTAAAAGAAGAACTCTACAAATGAGGTCCGATTTACTAGTAGATTTGGCTTTAGAACCTAATACCGGACAATTTCAAAACTTTGCATGTATGTCAGTAGAAGACTTTGAACGCCTTTTAAGTGATATAGGCCCTAAAATAATAAAAAAAGATACAGTGTTAAGAAAGGCTATACCTGCTAGAGAGCGCCTACTTATAACATTAAGATTTCTGGCAACAGGAGATTCCTATACAAGTCTTCAGTATCTTTTTAAAGTTTCAAAGCAATCTATCTCACAAATAGTACCCGAAGTGTGCTTAGCTTTAATCGAAAACTTGCGGGAGTGCATAAAGGTAAAGTATTGAAACGAAACCAAATCTTTATTCTTATTGAATAGTTTTACAAAATTAAATGCTAATATGTATACATGAAAATCGAAAAAACTTATTGAAAATTATTTGTTGGTTATTCTGATGTATAGTTTATAGGGTTAAATGTAGCAAGAAAGTTCTGTGTAGTTGGTATGTTGTATCCAGATGTATCCATATGATTTGAAGGTTGATTACTCTCAGTTGCTGCATTTGCTAGAGGCTCCGAATAAGACGTATATTGACTTATGGCAGGGCTGGGAAGAGAGGTACTAACTGGCCTATATTGCTGAAAAGAGCTTCCAGAAGACATCCCGTCATAGTTTCCTAGATCTGCTTCAAAAAGTATATTGTTGATAGCATGTTCGACCATTACTTCTGCTCTTTTAGAATAGGTTCTCAATTTTGACGCGATATGTTGCCCATAGATGTCAAACCGATCTTGTGTTTTCTCTTGTCCAGAGTAGCGGGCTTGTGTCTCCTTCATAATTTTGTAAGCTTCCGTTAGTTTGGGATCCTCGTTTAACTTACGTTTTTTTTTGAAAAAATCTGAGGATTTTTTGCTTTGTTTCGATTTGGAGTTTTTTCACGTACAGGTTTTTCTGCAATACCGTTCAGTGGGTCAACTGCCTCTTCAGCATGCAGTGCCTCTTCAGCATGCAAGTTATTGGGCTGTGTCACATTATTATCAAACTTAGTTACATTTTCTT
>MU187008.1:63794-80838 GCA_016904865.1 Pissodes strobi
TAATAGGTAGTTCAATGAATATTCACTCATACGAAAGTAATTACAATATTTAAGAGGTTTATTTTGTAATTTTTCAAAAAGAGCGTTAAACGCTCCCTCGGTGTACCTAGCCTGTACAATCAGGTGTATCCAATATTTGCTCTTACCTATTAGAATATTTCGTCCTAAATACAAAAGACACAGTAGGGTACGCCTTTTGTGACAAGACGCCATGATTAATATAAATAAATATTAACACAAACCGCAAATAGTCACACGAAAAAAAAGCTATACTAATATTAAGATTAATAATCTTGAATTAACGCTATGCTATATTCCCCATTCCGCAAGTATAACAATACTCTCTTGTAATAGAATCATAATCTTGAATATCAAGATATGGTTTTCTTGTTTTAAATATAAAAACTACTTACAATTAAGAATAGGTTAATATTTGTATCAATAATTGAGGTATAATTCGTGTGAAATTTATCTATTCTTGTTTTGGTAATAGCAAACTCGTATTTTGAGCGTACCTATATTTGGTATATTTTTATTGTTCTTCATTCAAATTTGACATATATATGAATGAAAATTAAATAATTATATAGTTTATTTTTATTAAAATATAATACACATTTATTTATATAATGTGTAATACAATAAAAAAAAAACAGTATTCGGCATTTAAATATGTATTACAATAAATCTACAGAATGAAGCTAGAAATGGTTATACATACATATACGAATGCATCTGAACTGCAAAACGAACAAAACTCAACATTATACATAATGCGTAAACTTGACAGTGCTTTCAAGTACAATAACTCGGTTAATATAAAAGTTGAGTAAAACATTTTAATGCGAAAGTTCTAGATACGGCTGAGAGGTTTAAGTTTAAACTATTATTTTCTTTTGATATATGCAAGTATATCGCTTTTAGGGTTGATTTAAACAATAAGCTATACAGGTTGGGTCTCTTTGAATATTGATCGGTGAAGAAGAGTCCACAAGTGTCGATTAGTACACAAAACAAGGGACAGCATAGACGTCGACACTTGTGAATATTGAAAAACGCCCAACATTTATAATATTAATGTCGATACATTAGCCTATACTTTAAATAATCCCTAGAAATACTATACTATAATTATGTATGCTGCAACTGAAAGAAATATTTAAATATGCATTTGACTTATTTTACAAACGAAAAGTAGGACGCCATGATTTGGCGCCAAATACCTAACAAAGTTCTCTACATATTAATTGAAATAAAGCAAGCAATATTTATACCTACGTGTATATAGAAAAGCAAATAAATGAATACAATTATCGTATTTACGTTTAAACTGATTTGTGAGATCTTCCAATCCCCATTCGCTTAGCAAAGCGTCCATTATAAAATGAACTCAAAACGAAATCAGGAAACGAACTGGTCACCCCTATAGTCGAACATCCAATGCTATGTATGCTTCATGCTATAACAACCTGATACAACAGGCACCCGCTAAACGTAAGCTTCTTATGAAGAATAGTTATACTTCTGTTTTTTAATGTTCTTGGAATGAATATAAGAGATCTACTTTAATTATAAGTGTATTGGTTTTAAAGAGAATATAATTCTGTTCAGAACTACTTACAAGTATCGAATGTGATTTTGCACATTTAAACCAAGAATATTTCCATTTGGCATAAGTAGTGTTTCATCTTCTCCTAAGTTTATTGTTTTTCTTGAATATAAGAACACTTTATTATCAATTTAGATACAATATTTTTTAAATAAATAAAGCTATTATTTAAAGTCAACACGAAGTGTATTTTTGAATTAATTGTAGATTACTCTCTCAATAAGAATAATATATTTCATGTCAGTCTAAGAATTCAAGTATTGCATTATTCTTAAATATAGAACAGTTTTTTTTTCGTGCACAAGCTGTTGTATAGTGTGAAAGCGTGCCCGATATTATCGTCTGCCGTATGTCGATATTGTCCGGCGATAACGATATCGTGTCGTGTAATTTTTCACATTACACGAAATCTTTCAAAATGACTGTTTATGTTTATGGTGGGGTCTTACATAAAAAACGCCGAAAGTTTTTCTCTTGCTGAAGTTCGCGGTGTTACGAGTAACAGGTAGGTTTATAGAAAAACTAATTAATAGTTTTACTTACATAAATCGATAAATTGAAGTTTTAATGGCTCTAATCATTTTAAAATTCAAATAGTATCGATGAAAATGCAGGTGAGTCACCAAAAAATAAAAACGTATTATTTACTATTAAACTAAAAGACATCATTAAAAGTGATTTGGCATTGATGCAAAATTGAGTATAAATGATTAAATATGTCTATAATTACTTAGAATAAAAATATGTTTGGCACAAAAATATGTACTAAGTAAAAGCGATTTACAGATAACGCATAGGACTTTTAAATTTTTCTCTTCCTTGAAACTAGCTGTTTTTCTTTTGGCGGCCAATTAAGAACATTTTCGAATGGTGTATCAGAGGAGTCTTCAGATCTTTTATCTGGAGTTTTGTTGGTGTATTGCGGAATCTAGTATTTCTTGAGAGATGATAACGCATACGACTTTTCAATTTTTCTCTTCGCTGAAACTAGCTGTTTTTCTTTTGGCGGCCAATTAAGAACATTTTCGCATGGTGTATCAGGGGAGTCTTCAGATCTTTTATCTGGAGTTTTGTTGATGTATTGCAGAATCTAGTATTTTCGCAAGCCTCTTCGATAGCACTGACCTCGACTATGGATGATTGAAAACTTTCTGCTGTTATATGCGCTTCTTGGTTCTCTTTTTGTTGTTTTTTAGTTCTTGTCACTCCTCATTTTTTTCCACACTTCAAACAAATCCTTTGATTTGTCACCACCTCCTGTCCAATCTTTAGATTCCTTAAATGCCGTTAATAGGTCTGGGTCAATTAAACTTTCCAGATATTTCAAATGGAATAGTGGAGGGCTTTCAGTTCTAAAGTCAGATGTGAGGACGGTATTACGTGAACTGATGAATTTGAAATAATCCACCGCATCTGGCGACCAGGGGCTTCGCCCACACCACCGAAAGCCATTAGTAACAGTATCTTTGGTGATCTTTTTAATGACGTCTTTAAACAAAATGGGAAATGTAGTTTTTGTTAAATTATCATGGTCATTTTGAAATTTTCATGTACTCGCTCCATTCAGCCTTCAAAGGTTTAAATATACTGACATCGCAAGGTTGAAGTATGTGGATCGAGTTCGGGTAAAGTGCAACAACTACAATCATATTTTCGCTCCAAAATTCACTTAGATGTAGTGTTAAGAGTGAGGTGGGACCATTAATTAACAAAGTGACGGGATATTTTGGGTTGCGTGACGGATGTATAAGCCACTGATAAAATACGTTCGTCACATATTCATAATAGTATATTAAGATACTAGTTTTAAAAGACCATATTTTATCGCACGAGTACGAAATTAGAAAACGACCCGCTTGCGGGGAGTTGCCTAACGTGCGAATGCGCTAAATGTCTTTTAAAACGTGTATTTTATACTATTTTGCACGTTTCTTAATGAAAAACATTAATTTATTCAAATCGTGATTAAAAGCTGGACGGCCGTCTTGTCACTTTTGACGTTTGTATTATTAGGAATCCCATTCAAAACGGTGTCGAAATTTTTGCTAGTGAGCCTTGACATTGAACAGTTTTGTTAATATCATTGCAACCAGTCAACAAAAGTAGTGTCGAAAAGAGCTTCTTTTCGACACTGTTTTGCGTATCGAAAAGACTTCTTTATGATACCAAAATGTTTTTCCTGTCATCCATCAGTTTTCATTTTACCAATAGCCCAGCAATCAGGGACATTTTGAACAATAGCTCCAGGTAGTCTGGTGTAAGGATAAACCATAAACGGTGGTAATACATCACCGTTCATGCAACACATCTGACTCCTTGTCAAATCCTTTAACTAAATCATAGACATTTCCCTCCCCTCTAAGAGCTAATACTTTTCCTGATTTGGGACATAGCTGGAAGGCTGTCTCATCGCAGTTAAATGCTTTCTTGGTGGGATAGTACTTCGTATAAGCCTTAATTTTTTAAACATTCCTCCACTTCCTTAAACCACTTCCTAATTTGTTCTTCTGTCACTCTAGCTCTTGAGTTAGTGAGCGTTCCTGGGATTCTAAATGTAATTTCGTTTTGGTGTCTTTAAATGTATCTTGCGGTGTATTTCTGTTTGCCGCTTTTAGTATTTTTTAACAGTTGTATCGTCTTGGACCGCTGGAGACCCGTCCTTTTCTTCCTGTGGAGTAAGAACAGTTCTTGGATCCATCTTTTTATTCAGTGGTGACTCCCAGTGACCTTATTCTTCAACGTCATCCTTGGAATCCCATATTTTTTGTTTGGGGTCGAAAAGAATAGGGTATTTCTTTTTTACCGTGTCGATGGCGGAATCCAAAGATTCTCGTGAGTACCTAAAAGATGTTCTTACTTTGCCCGTAGTTCTAATCTGTAAAATATAAAACCATTAGTAGTCAGGTATAATATGCCAATGAATCACTCTAACAAGAAAAACGATAATTCGTATAACAACTATTGGTTTCATTTAATATACATAAGCAATATTACCATATCAAGAGTTAGAATGAAAACTTAGCACGTATTCTAAAATCATTCATAATAAATAAAGTTGTATTGATAGAAATAACCATTAGTTGTCATCTCTTGACAACCATTGGTATGCAGTACAAATCCAGAACTAGTAAATGTCACCCCCTTTCATAATGTAAAAAAGTTTTATTTGACATAAATAACTGTAGAAGCAACAAAAGGAGACATTTAAGAAGCCCTAGGTAACTACAAAATAAAAATAATGACTTAATGTACAGTGACGGAAATAAAATTTCGTATACTGAGGTTAACATTTTATGTCATTTTGGAATATTTTGGTAAACTGGGCTTTTTACCTTTATCTCACTTTTATACATTGCGTTTCTTAACTCAGTAATAACAGAAAAAAGGTTATAATATAAAATTATTTATTCGAAGAAAGTATTCCTATACTATGAAAAACTAAAAAGCACTGGAAGTGGTAGAAGATAATTTTCAAAGAAAAATCAGGATAATAGCACGGCACATATAACAACCAGCAATATTACTCGACCTGTCAGGCGAAAAATTAAATTTAACCTTGCTAATGTCAGTTGGGTAGGAAAAGTCAGGGCTGGATTTGAAATATATATATTTATGTTTATGATTTTCCTTTAACAGAGCCGTAATGTAACATTTCAAATATCAATGGATTATAAAATATATTTATTTATTTAGCATATTACGCCATGATGATACTTTCTTACATTTTGACCAAATTAGTTAATGTCTTTTGTAGAGTATATATGACAATGATGTATAATAGGCAAGTAAAAATAATGCACTTCGTAAATTTGAAAATGATAACACTGGCAAAAAAATGTATCCCGAAAGTTTTTAATAATTATTACACTTCCCAACTAACTATAATTTTTTAAATCACAAATTTTGCTAGTCAAGTTATGTTTTTAATTACCTGGGGGCTTGTAACTAATTAATACTGATAATAAGTATACTGTTATTTTAATAATATTAAGGCATATTTTGTAAAGTGAAATATAAAAATCTTCTCTAATAAATTATAAATTTTATTGCATACTAAAATAAGACCAAGAATAAAACAAGTATATGTACAATTATATTTTATTGATACTTTAATACAATGACAATCATAAATAGGGTTGCCGCCGTACTATAGTATACAATATTCTACTATATTTGAGCTTAGCGTACTATGTACTGTTAGGAACAAATATAGTATGCGAAAATCCTATTTTTGCGCCACATCAGTAAGAAAGAGCTTTAAATCTGCTGCTGAAAATCGAGTAAGTCAGAACACGCCCTAAATTCAAACTGTACAATTTAACGGCAACTCTGCACTACACATACCTTGTTGTAAAATCTAAAGAAACTCTTCTTGGAAGAATGTCTCTGGTTTCTACAACTTCTTACTGCACCAACACCATGACTCTTTGAGTTATACATTATCATAAATAACGTTCGTCTCTCACTATGTCAATTATTTGACAAATACACGCCTATGGTTTCCAATAGTAAGTAAAATAAACCAGTCGTAAAAATGTGACGCCGCTGGTGGCAGTTTGACTGATTTCCTACCAAGGAATATCTTGCGCGCGGACTTGCGCCGATGTGAAAAAAGAAGGTGTGATATTGCTGGTTGTTATATGTGCCGTGATAATAGTATACAATAAGATACGACTGTAAAACAGATGATTCAAATAATAAAGAAATGTTTAATATTTTCAAACGGATCAATTTTTTTCACCAATACGTTTAAACGTCTGGGCATTAATGCTACCATCATTTGGGCATGATGAACATTGTAATTATTCCAGATTTTTTCAATTTTATTCCACAAATCATTATTGTTTTCTGGCTGGAAATCATTGTTTTGGTTGATTTCTTTTACGATATATCCCCAAACGTTTAATTGGATTTATATCAGGGCTTCTTGAGGACCAAGGTAACAATGAAATGATATTTTCCCGTATCCAGTCCGAAACTCTCCTTGCAGTATGGACGGCAGGTATCATGCTGGTATATATATATATATATTTTTTTTGTTGAAATACATTCTTTACCGATGGCAACATAACATTTTGAAGGATGTGTAAATAAGCTTGAGTGTTGAATCTTCCTCGAATATGGTCACATATTCCTAGCCCTCTGGAAGTCATACATTAACAGAAAATCATCCACTTGTTTTAACATATTGAGTATATCTGAACACTCTAATCTGCTCCCCATAATAAGACTGAAAAATCTTCTCATCGGTAAATACTACCTTAGTCCAAAAATCCATACCTTGCGGTAAATATTCCGTCGCAAACCCCATTCTTTGCTCTTTATTCATATCGGTCAAAAATGGCGTTTTAGCAGCTGCCCTGTTTCTCAGTTCCGAATTTTTCTTCAAACGTTCTTACTGCTCCAGGAAAATTAGTTTGGTTATGTGCTTCTACTGCTGTCTAAAATGAATTGTTTCGCAAATAACCTATTAGATCATTATCTTGATTTTCGTTTGATTCTTTTCTGCCACTTCCAACCCTTCTATGCAATGATCCTGGCTTTGTATAGTACTTATAGGTTTCCCAACTTGCTCAGCTATTCTTCGTAGCGAAACACGTTCTTCGAATAAAACAATTAATCTCGCCTTCTCGAGTTGATAACAAGTTAATAACAATTTGTTAAAAAGTGAAGTGTATTTCCAGGTGATCTAGGCATACATAGCCAACATCACGTTGGGAAAAAATAAGTGTACGAAATTTTATTTCCGTCACAGTACGTACTGACCTTAAAGTCAAAGTCAAAATATGCTTTATTGTTCTAAACATACAAATGCTATAAATAAAGCCAGGCTACAACTATATCAATTAAAATCTATTAACATCAAGTTACAAAATAAAATAAAGATAAAACCAGTAACAGAAGCATATTAGGATGACATGAACATGAACAAACGGTAAAAATAAAACAAAACAGAAATAGAAATAAGACCGCATATACATTTTCTAATATTACTCCTCTGTCCCAAAATCAAAATACATTACAATAAAACTCACATAGTGAATAATAGGCTCGTTCATCCAAGAACTTTCGCAAGTAGCGATTAGATGTCCCCTTGATTATCTGAGGCAAGTGATTAAATATTTTAATGCCCTAATAAAAAACAGATTTTTTAGTTAGGGCAGATGTAGGGATGGGCAGATTTAAGTTACCTATTTGACGTGGATGTTCAGTAGTAAATTTATGTTTATTTTTAATTATGAGACTGGCAATTTCCTCGATATAAATGTTAGAGTAAGGACCTTTTCTCTAGGAAATAGGATGCGACAAGAATTACGAACTTGAATTTCTTAGCACAAAACACAATACTCTCGAGTGAATCATAGGGTGACTGATTCACGCCAATTCTCAATGTCATCACAATCGAAAGCGCTATCTAGGGATGAACTAAGAAATTTTGTGAACTGAACACTACTTGTTATTGATAGATGCCGCCATAGATACTATAAAAGTGATATTTTGCTTATTTTCGAACTTTGAAGAAATTAAGTGACAACTATTCGTATGGCAACTACTAATGATAATCTTACCCTATAACCATCATTCAATTAAGTTAATATTAGTTCATAATCTGAACTATATCAAGAAACATGAACGAGAAAATTTAAAGAGAACTAGTAAAGCCGAAAAACGAAAATATCATGCCCTAAAGTCAGGTAGCAGAATCAATTCGCCAAGTAAAAGAGTTAAAACCAATTACTGAACCTTTGCAAGAATTAATTGAAAGTATTAAACGGGAAGTTACTTCACCACCATTATTTTCAACTCCTCAAAAATCTCAGTTTTCACCCTTCAAACCACAACCAACAAGAAGACGGACAAACATATACCAAAAATGTCTTCCAAGTGAAATATCATGATTTTTGCAGGACGAATAATATTTCAGTATGATGATGATTATAATTGCGAAGTATTTGTACCTAGCTCGAATCGCAGATTAAGTTCCAAAACAAGATTTAAAGAAAGAGGAAGTATTTTTTGCCCAAATGAATCTACTATAACGAACCAATTAATGAAGGAATTAGACAAAATATTCTTGAATTAATTAAAACTACCGCTTATAAGGAATATCTTGAGGTATTTCACCCACTCGTAAGCAGCATGAAGCATTTTCCAAAGGTTACACATCAACTTGGTTAAATGAAATATTTCGCATAAAAAGTTAAACTTACAAATCTTACAACGTATTTGCTTCAGGATAAAAAAACATAGAAATTGCAGGAGGATTTTATCGAGAAGAGTTGTAGAAAGTTATGTCGATTTGATAGAAAAAGTATTAAGAAAAAAAGGAAATAAAGTATATGTTAAAAGGCTTGGATTGGGCAAATCACACAATTAGTGGATTCTTAAAAGATATGTTATATAATGTAATGATTTTACCTTGCACATTAAATCTTTGTTTTAAAAAAATCTTATTATGTTCCTGACTCAGAATTATGTCCAAAACATTTTGACAATGAAGAACTCTTCTGTTAATTCGAAGTATGTCCGCATAGAATATTTGGTATTCAGATTTTCGGGCTTGTCTACACTAGAGTAGTAGTAGTCCAGACCACCATCAAATATAGTTTATTTTCATCTTCACAAATATTGACTTTGATTTATTCATAATATTTTTTCGTTGCAAGGCTGTTTTTTATTTTCTTTCCAATTGTTCAGGATACAATAACAAGATTTCTAGCATCATACTTACATTTTCACTATTGATATTCTCATAGTCCATATATATCGGATAGCAAGTTTTCTGATTGTGTGCAAAAGCTAGTTTGAAACAATTTGAAATGCTTTTCAAAATCTTGTTTCTTAAATATTTTAATTCTGTAATACACATTCTCAACGAGTGTCCATAATGTGTCAACAGAACCACATGAAAGTTACACATATTATCCATCCAATTTTTGAATTTTTATAATGAAGCAATCTTTATATTTATTAAAGGTTAAAGTAATGGTGCCACACTTCAGCCATTGTGTATTAGGACTCAAAGAATAAAACAAATGCTATCACTCCAAGGTATTTTAACAGAGATTCCCATTCCTCTTCATTAAGGCTCATGCAAAATCCATTTCCACAACCAAAAATAATTCTTGATGTAAAATCGTTTAAACTTATTCCAACAACTCTGAACTTAGATGAAGAATTATTTAAATAATAAATTTTAGAATATAGAAGTTTTTCACTAATTTTAACACTGGATTAATCTTTTTAAACACACTATTAGTATTTGTGCTATGTTCATTAACTTTACTAAAATTATTATACGTGTTGATTACGTGGTGCGATTTTCAAAACTGAATTGTTTCGAGGTAGACCTAGCTCATATAATATTATCCCAACCAGTTTATAGAGTAGTATCCCCACTATTTTCATAATTTAAAGTTTATTAGTGATTAGAATATTTTTATTATTGCGTTTAAAGTTTATAATACATAATTAGTAATACTGTTAGGAAAGAAAATAAACCTACTATTAATAATGTTAAATATATGACACTTGGAATTGTCTTGGTGCTTGGAAAGAGTATTGTTTAAATGTGAGCAATTTGTTGATATCATTGCGTTTGGTGTTCATCTGTTACATTTTAAAGTAAAAAGCTAGGCTGGTATTATTAATTCTTCCAATGTTCATGTGATGATATGATTGCGGAGATTCAAAATCTGATATATTTTTGAAGCAGTCTACACTATGTGTCACTTGAGATGGAATGTGCACATATAAAATATTTCTTGTAAAGTAATATAACAAAATATATGGGGTTAGAGACATGATTTTTTTATTTTTTATGGCATATTCTAATTACCAAGAAGAGACAATATTTCCATTAGGCCAGCACAGCTTCTTTGGAGTTAGCACAACTAGAAAAAATGCTAGCACAACTATTTTGAAAATAATAGACCGCAAATGCGGGGGGGGGGGGGGGCGAAGTTAACGCTTGGGTTCTTTTGAGGGTTGGAAAAGATAACTGTTATGCATAGCAAGCTTAGACCTAGCACAGTCTAGCATAACCATTTTGAGAGCTAGCACACCCCTACAGTTGAGTATATAGGGGATGGGGTGAATTTTTGCTGGCAGCCCCTCAGTTAACATTTTTCCGCCAAATCGCTAGCACAGCAAGCTTAGACCTAGCACAGGCTAGCACAACCATTTTGAGAGCTAGCACACCCCTACAGTTGAATATATAGGGGATGGGGTGAATTTTTGCTGGCAGCCCCTCAGTTAATATTTTTCCGCCAAATTGCTAGCACAGCAAGCTTAGACTTAGCACAGGCTAGCACAACTATTTTGAGAGCTAGCACACCCCTACAGTTAAATATATAGGGGATGGGGTGAATTTTTGTTGGCCGCCCCTCAGTTAATATTTTTCCGCCAAATTGCTAGCACAGCAAGCTTAGACCTAGCATAGGGTAGCACAACTATTTTGAGAGCTGGCACACCCCTACAGTTGAATATATAGGGGATGGGGTGAATTTTTGTTGGCCGCCCCTCAGTTAATATTTTTCCGTCAAACAGGAACTTAGACCTAGCATCGGCTAGCACAACCATTTTAAGGACTAGCAGACCCCTATGGTTTATAGGGGATGGAATTATTTTTTGCTGGCCGCCCCTCAGCTAATATTTTTCGTCAAATTACTAGCATAGCAAGCTTAGATCTAGCACAGGCTAGCACAATTATTTTGAGAACTAGTACATTTAAAGATGGTTGTTTGGTTAAAGAGATACATTTACATCATACCACCGTAAAAATAAAATTTTCGAAAGCATATACAGGGTGGTAAAAAATAAATATTTTTAAAAAATTTCTCATTTTGTTTTAATTTCTCCGCTATTTAGCGTCGGACGAAAAATTGCATAAAACACTTTTTATTCCAAATTAGGAGGTGTAGCATCGACTTCAATACATTTTCTCCAAAAATTTCATAATTTTTGAGATATTCGCCTGAAAGTTCGAAAAACGACGTAATTTGAAGAAAAATGGCTTACTTGTTTTTTAATTACGACGACTCAAGTATAGGTTAAACGCCATCAAAATACATATTTTTGGTAGTAAGTATTTTTGTCGCATCCCTCGTCTTTCGAGATGATTTTTCTCGCTTGGGGGCCGCTGTCTCAAAAGCTAAGAATATTGTTTTTTTTTTCGTAAAGAACTTTTTTGTTTGTCTTTGTGTCC
The DNA here is from genome assembly GCA_016904865.1 of Pissodes strobi. Lineage (NCBI taxonomy): Eukaryota > Metazoa > Arthropoda > Insecta > Coleoptera > Curculionidae > Pissodes > Pissodes strobi. Next base: position 75,611 of record MU187008.1, read on the forward strand.
TCTATCTAAAATCAAAATTTGAAGTCTTAAGAAAATACTGGATTTGGAAAAAGCCAGTACCGTACTGGTCAAAATAAAGGTAAGGTCGATATAAAAATACGGTTTTGTCCGTTTTGCCGATATTCGGATATTTACTACCGGAACCTACCGGCTAAATACCGCGCGATTTAGGTTCCAAGGGGCCAAATGGAAAATATGGATATTTTTTTAATTTCGATATGGATATGGTGACTAGGTTATCGCTAGCCCCCACCTTTTTAATTGCAATACTGGCTAGCACAGCTTCTTTGGAGCTAGCACAGTGTAGCACAACTTGAATTTTTGAAAATAATAGACCACAAAAACGTGGGGGGGGGGGCTACGTTAACGTTTCGATTCTTTTGAGGGTTGGTAAAAAAATTGTTATAGGAGTTTGGTTAGTAGCTAGCACAGCCTAGCACAACTATTTGTAAGGCTAATTGCATTACAGAGATTAATTTATACGTAAGTACCCTAATTTATGCAGGTGGAAAGGGGGGTGATTCAGAGTAGCGCCTGATTTTGCACAATTTTATAGCCTACATCGACCAACAGAGTGTAGCCCAGAGAAAATAATGTAGAAAATCGATTTTATTAGAGTAAATAAATCATTGTTGTTAATATATTATTATTGTTATTATTATATAAAGAGCACTCTATTAAAGGGGTTTAATGAGACGTTTAAGTCAGAAAGAATCGAGAAGCACCACCAGTGGCTATTGGAGGAAATTGTTTTATTAATTTGTTTCTAACGCCGACACCGCTGAGTAGCCGTTCATGAGAGCTTAGTGGATGCCGCTCGTAAGCGCTATTATGATGGCTACGTACAGAGTGGGCTTGATTGGGCACTTTTAAAGGGAAACTCACATTTTTAAACAAGATGGACAAAAACTGATGTCGGTGTCTGACGCTCACTTTTTATGACAAAATTAATGGTGAAAATCGCATATCGATATCTGTTACCAGATATACAAGGTGTTTTCCGGATGTGTATGTACATTTTTTAAAGAACTCCATAACTTCTGCCTATCGAATTTTTTGTTTCTATAAAAAAAATTCTGTCAAATGATTAGACAAAATTACACCATAGAGTTCTAGGTACAAAAGTGTTTTGGAAATGTTTTTATACCAACAAAAAAATTTCGATAGAAAAAAAGTTACGTAAAAACACCGATGTACTTGGTGGAACAGTTTCAGGTTTTTTTAGAAGATCGCTGTACATAATATTTATCATTGACGATATCCTATGGCAACGAAATGCCCCAAATGGCGTGGATCTGGAATTCCTTGATATGATACTATTCCCCTGAGAATAAAAGAATTATTTTTATACTGTATAGATATTTGTATTGCATCCAACGTAGTATTGATTTTTAAGGAATGTGTTATGATATTTATGGGTTCTATCAGTAAAAAGGTATTATTGAAATTTAGTTGCGTCTTCATTTTAATTTGAAGACAATTACATTTTTTGTACGTGTTATGAGACTCACTCTTTGTTATGTCTATTTTGGACGCATTATTTAACTCCAGTGATATAATAAAGCCTCTCAATTGTTTCTTTTTTGCAATTTTGACAAGAAGTAGATGTAAAACCCATTTCTAAGTTGTAAAAAGACTTTTCTATGGTATCACAAATAGTGCCTTTCTCAAGAACACAAGTTAAATTATTAGGAAGTTCAATGCGCGGAAAAGTATCAAATAGGAGTTTTGCTCGAATTTTATAGGCTGCTGTTACTCCAAAACATTATCGGGACATTGATTGATGGCAATTTTAAATTTTTCACTATCACAATACGCTACGCATAAGAGTTGTGTCAGCGAATCCAAACCGCAAGTATTTTTTAATATTATGTAATTATTTTTCAAGTTTAATAGGTTGGGTATGGACGAGGTTGCCATTTCTTAATAAACCAATAGCGATGGCTCTGTATGTTTTTTTCATATCGGTAAGTAATACTTTAGCGTCAGGTTCTGAGTAAGATACTCTTGGCCGTTTTTTGGGCGGTACAATGCATCGCATCAATTGTTCTTTTGCTTGTTGTTCAACAATACTTTCATTTTCGACGCTTCGATTAAAACAAGGGTTACAGAGTATTAAATTTTCGTATATCACCAGACAGTTATCGTTTTTATGAAGTGGCATTTCACATATGGAACAAACTGTAAAATAATCTTGGTCAATGGTAGCTGCAAGTTGGCACGATGAACACATATTGTTGGGTAAAGGCGCGTTCTCACGAGGCGAATTTTGTTGACCGAATAAAGTTGATCAACAAAAGTTGAACACGAGTTGAATCAGATTGAGTTCACACGTGTACTAAAAATTGATCAAACACTCTCAGTATTAAGATGGCGTCGAATGTAGTAGTTAGTGAATGTGTAAAAATAATAGCAATTGTATTAAAACAAGAACTGCAAAATGTTTTATGTAACTTGAGAAAAAAAACGTAAAACGCGACGATTTTGGGTGAAGCAATGGATTTTAAGAAGAAATCAGTTGTGCATAATTATCTTTACCAACCCTCAAAAGAACCCAAACGTTAACTTAGTCCCCCCCCGCATTTGTGGTCTATTATTTTCAAAAATGTAGTGCTAGCATTTTTTCTAGTTGTGCTAGATTGTGCTAGCTCCAAAGAAGCTGTGCTGGCCAGTATTGCAATTAAACTAGAGGATATCCTTACAGTTGGTGCTAGCTCTAAAACAAATTGAATGGGTGATTGGAAAAAGGATAACATTCCAGTGAAGCCTGTTTGTGGGAAATCGAAAAAAACTATTTTGCGGCGAAACAGTTAATTTTACAAAAATCATTTCTATTGATCATATGTACACTTTGACAAAGTACATTTAATGTCAAAGTTCGAACGGTTTATACTTATTAGCTAACTAGATATTTGTATTTAAAAGTACAAAAATTTTATCCTTTTTCCACTCAAAATAGAAAAAGTTAACTAAACAAAATAAAAAAGGGCATCTATAAATCACTAGTTTTTATTTAAGAAACAAACACTAAAAAAATAATATTCATATGCTTCTCAATCTTCTGGGTCACTGGTCTCTGTGTTTGTTGTGGGATTTGTCAGTATTTCATTATAGAAGGCCTTGTAGTCTTCGGGTATGTAATGCACTATTTTGGAAACATCTTCTAGCTTCTTAGAGTTGATAGGAACTTTTCCATTGTAAGCTTTTGAATTGGGAAGCTCCACATTGTCTTGTTTCTTCATATTAAAAAGACCATAGGTGAAACCATCAATGAATTCAGATGCTTTGATATAACCTTTCATTGCTTGGGTATATGTTAAATGTCTGTATTTGCTTATGGTAAAGGACTGTTTTTTTTCAACATCTTTGACAGTTTTTTTAAAATATAGGGGCCACCAGCCTTTGAAATCAAGTATATCGGTGTTTGTTAGCCGTTTTACTTGGAACTTAGGATTTTTTTTCTTGGAAGACGTAATAATTTCGTTGTATTGATCAGGAGAGTAAATCCTATCGAATTTTTTCAAAGATCGTTTAATAACTGAGAAGTTTCTGTCGCAATGCAAAAAACTATGGCCTCGGATGGAAAAATACTGATGGATTGCTTGAAATCTGCCATTCATAGTCAGTGCAGTAAACAACCTGGTTAAAGTGTGGTTGCGGTTTTGTCCTGCGCACGCATCACTAAAGATATGCAGTGTTCTTACTTCTTCAGGTATATGTTGGGTAATGAAGTCCAGAACCGACGTACTGACTTCATTGGGGCCTCGCTGAGCATCTCCCTCTGCGTGTGTGTAGAATACCGATATATCGTTGCCAAGGCTGTGGACATTAAAAATGTAATACCAAAGTTTGCGCAGGTAAAACATTTCCTGAACTGGCATTAAAGGAAGAGGAAGATTTTGCATGTAATCAAATACTATTGCTCCAACGTCATTTCTCTCCTTGCAGGTCTCCTTGATTTCTTGAAGTTTTTTGTAAAATTTAGATGCTCGTCTTTTATGAATCATAAGTTCTGCAACTGCGCATCTTTTCGCTGTTTCATTAAGAGCTGTTGACTTTATTTTTGCATTTAAATCTTCACAGGTCGAGCAAACGTCGACTTGAGGCCTACCAAACCGGTATGCGTAGTTGTCTCGAAAATGTCGCAGATAATATTCATACTTGACGATAGTTTTTAAATCAGGATTTTCATTAGTAAAGAGCTCATACATCTTAGTTACGTTCAAACTTGCATCTAAGTAGGTAGTTAACTTAGAAGAATAATGAGACTCTTTTTTCGGGAATGATTTTATATGGTCATCAATTTTGGCAACAATCGCGACATCGAGTTTATTTGCACGATTTGCATGCCTTCCTCTCATATCAGCTGGGGAAGCTTTAGTTTCAAGAAGCTTAGTTAAGCGTTGTAATACCTTATTGGAGAGAGCATGTAAACTTATATACGCATTGCGGCAAATTTCAACCCTGCACGTACCTTTCATAGCAAAATACTTGAAAGAAGAAGAATATTGTCTAGACTCTGCTGACGCAGGACGATGTCTGGCAACATCGTGCCTTTCTATTAACCCCATTAGGTATGTATCTTTTTCATTTTTTGGTCGTCCATTATAAACGATTTCGATTATTGAACGTTTTTCCTCAGTAGTGAAATCCCCCATACATTTCTTACGACAAGTGCAATTCGGCCCAGTTACTTTAGCATTAACTAGTTTACCTTTATGTGTAACTCTGCTCCTTTTTGTCTTGCTAATTTTTCCCTTTCCTTTTCGTGGAATTCCTTGTTCAGCTTTCGCCTTTTTCCTACGTATTCTCCCTCTGAATCCGTCGAATCCGACATTTCTATACACTAAACTTTTAATTCTAGATTATAAATAACTTTTAAAACCAAATATTCACTTTTCATACACCTGTTGACTCGACGGAGCAGCAAAACAAAGTGAAAAACAGCTGTTCAAGATGCCGACGTTGCAAACAGGCCGCGTATTACAGTGTGTGGAATAACGATAACATTCCAGGAATATTATCCTTTTTCCGCTCAACAACAAAATTATTATCCGGTGGAGCCGGCGATATTATCGTTTTTGCGCTCAGCGGATAGATAATACAGATATTAATAGATTGGCTATCTCACTTTAATTCGCCATATTTTTGGAATATTATCCTTTTTCCAATCACCCATTCAATTGTGCTAGGTTGTGCTAGATCTCTAGGTCCTGTGCTAGCGTTTT
>MU187009.1:0-59783 GCA_016904865.1 Pissodes strobi
ATTTACATTCAATTTGAAGTCCAAGTCAAAGTGCAATTCGCAAATATGTCATTTACATTGAACGAATTTTTAGGTTACGTAATTATAAGTATGGAATGTTTTATCACGGCACATATAACAACCAGCAATATTACTCGACCTGTCAGGCGAAAAATTAAATATGACCTTGCTAATGTCAGTTGGGTAGGAAAAGTCAGGGCTGGATTTGAAATATATAAGTATGATTTTCCTTTAACAGAGCCGTAATATAAAATTTCAAATATCAATGGGTTATGAAATATATGTGCCGTGGTTTTATTTTGTGTGTTGTATATTGCCAGATAATTACAAAACATTTTTAAGAACAATTCCTCGTTGAAATCGTTTTTTTCAATTACAGTGCCTTCAAAAAAATCATTTTCATCAAAGTGGGGTCCTTCAAAGTCCATTTTACATGTGTGCAAATTGTTTGATACAAATGTTAATTTATTCTAACACAAAACTGAAATTTACCTAATCCATAGATAAATTAGACCTGACCTAAACAAAGCAACATTAAGAATATTAAGATAAACAAAAATAATCTAACCTATAAATTTATTTTCTGCTTGCGTTTGGCAAGCAGCTTAACAAAATTCAAAGTGCACTTCAAAGTCAACTTCGAATTTTCTCCAATGTAAATGCTACGTGCTGTCACCATATGACAAGCAGGCAAATTTCAACTTGAATTTGACTTCAAATTGAATGTAAATGCAGCTTTAGTCAACTTTCTGGGAAGATTTCAAGTAATTGCTATGCTTTGAGAGTGATTGTAAATACAGTCAACGTGGAGGCTGCCCTGTCGGCATATCGTGCTTTTGTTCAGGCAAGAATGCGATATGGTATAATATTCTGGGGAAACGCTAGCGAAGCACATATAACTTTTATACTTCAAAAGAGATGTCTTAGAACTATTTTTAAACTGAAACAAATTGAAACCTGTAGGAACATCTTTATTAACAACAATATTATAACACTGTATGGTGTGTATGTCTATGAATGTGTAATGTTTGTCATCAATAATTATTCCTGTCTGTTTGCTGGCTTGGAGTATAATCATGAAATAGGGGTGACCTGATGATAGATAGGACACGTTATACATACATTCAGAGAGGTGTTACCTATCAATATCAATATGGAATAAATTACCACAGGTTTTTAAAATTTTACCAAAAAGTAGACAAAAACAAAAACTTAAACAATTTCTATCTCAAAAATGTTACTATTCCATAAAGGATTTCCTAGATGAGAAAGATTTTTAATGGCCTTGTGTGAGGGTGGGGTCTTTTTTGTTCGTCTCCAACATGAAATAGTGAAGTGTTAAGTGTTTATGCAATATGTAATATTTATTGTAACTAGCTATAAGTAGTGTATCATTAAGCTTTATATTTCTTTTATTGACATGATCTACACCCTATGGGTACTTTGTAACTGATCTTATACCGAAATAAGCTAAAACTAAACTATAACTGCAATCTCACTTTTTTTCTTTCCCAAAAGAAAGACAAAGGTAGGTAACTTATGAAAACAAATATATTGGCCATATTCATATAACTTCAAAAGGGCATGGGGCAATGTTAGATTTTTGATGTGTAAACATCTTACGCGGCGGTATGAGGGTAAATCTCGGCAAATGGGACGGAAATGTGTAAACCGATTCTAGCCGCTACGGCGGTATTATTACACAATTTTGCCATTTAAAATCGTTTTAAACGGATTTTAGACGATAAAAAAGCATATTTTAAATTAAACGACCCGTCAAAAGTATTATTTATTATATTATATTCGCAGTGTATTTGGATCCATAGCACAGCTTATTTTTAATGGACGGTTGAATTTAAAATGAATTTTCGCCTCAAAATCCACAACAATTCGTCCTAAAAAAGTCCGAATTTTCGGATTTTTATACAATTTTGCAATTTAAAATCGTTTTTAAACGGATTTTAGATGATAAAAAGCATATTATTATTTTAAATTAAACGAACTGTCAAAAGTATTATTCGGATGCCCAGACGTTTAAAACGATATTGAGTCATAGCCCTCTTCTAAAATTTGCAAAATTTGGTTATTGACTTTCCCAAATCAAACGATGTCGGGCCAAGATGACTAAGTAAATAAGCTGTGTCCATATGTTGATGTTATTCCTATTGGCATTAGATTTTCGTGTCGAATTTGTGCAGTGAATTAATCCACTCCGAATCTGCCAGTGAATATTATTAAAGAATCCTAACTAATATTGTAGATGTAAATGTGTTTGTTTGTTTGTTTCTTACGTTCTGATGCATAAACTGTTCCCATCATCATGAAATTTTGTACAGATATTTTCAAGAGTATAGTAGTAGTATTAGGACACTTTTAGCTTTTACTCGCGGCTTCGCTCGCGTTGATTTTTACGGTTAGTTTAAATCCTATTTTTTATTTTCTTGAGGTTATATTTGTAAAGTTTTTTTCTTGATTTTGGGCATGCCTGCTTAAGTTAGGTTTGGTTAGTTTTTGTTCGTTGCGCCTCTGTAGCGAGCGAAGCAATCGGAGGGCTATGCCTGAAGTGCAATTTTAGACATTCTAATGTAAACGTTACAAATGTAACGCACGTCAATCGGTATCTGTGACGGGAATGTGTTTTGTAGGCTGTCTGTAACAGTTAGTGTAAAACGTGTTCTTTCTAACGCCAGGCAACCAATTCCAAACAAGTGGTTGCCTATATTCTGGCTTCACGCAGGCTAAGGTGGCATCAGATTTTCATGTCGATGATGTCGATATAGGATATGTTTACACATCAGTGTCTCGAGTACTAGCCGACTAGCTCAATTTTTTTTTATTCCATATATAATCGCTACTTTTCATTTATTTTTTCTATTTTGCGTTCAAAATGATTCATTTCGACACGCAAAGAAGTGTCTTGTTGCTATGTTATTAACAAAATTGTCCTATGTCAAGTCCCACTAGCAAAAATTTCGACATCGCTTTCAATGGAAATCCCATAGTAATAAAAACGTCAAAAATTACACGATGACAGCTCAAGTGCTGATCGAGAATAGAATAAATTAATGTTTTCATTTATGGTTTGCAAAATATAAAAAAAATAGTTTTACCATACGTGAGACATACGTGAATACCCACCTGTTTTCGAAATTTGGAAAAGGCGTAATACGGACCTGGAATTTCCCTTTTAAAAATGGCCGAGGCTAAAGGAATTTGTCTGAAAGACATCAAAGATGCCGCCTTTGAGAGAATATTCTGATTGTTTATTCTTCTGTGATAGAAGACGGTATCGGTAGGCGTGGCTAAGTGTAGGAATAATATGGCTACTTTATCAGAGACGAACTAAGTAGATTTTTTTATAATTGTTTTATTCTTAGTTTTGAATTATTTCGATTTAAAATGTCACAAACGCAAAAATCGAGATGACCTGACTGAAACGTTACTTAGTTAACATTGCTAATACAAAAGTTATACATAATAATATGGTTATCCTAATTAAGCGTTTACCATTAGCAACTGTTTCATTATTAAAGGTACAAATATGCTTAAATTATATAAAAAGTAGTGTGGAACACGTTAGAAATTCGTTTTTCACATTTGTATCACTTTATGCCACCAAACTATCCCACTCCTGTGAAAAGTACTATTTTCAGCACTTGTTGCACATTCCACAGGCTAATTTAAGAGGACAACTATAAAGAAATCAAATCAAAATTTATAAAACCTTATTTATTTATTGACCTTTAAATAATACGTTCTTGTTAATTTGATGTCTTATACTAGTTTCTTTACTTTGCTTACTTTTACCTAAATAAATTATTCTAATATGTAAATATATACCTTTCAATGACACCTTTGATCAACAAAATTCTGTGACTGTCAAATACAGACTGGTCGAAACTGTGTGTAACTAAATTAGAAAAAGTATTTGAAAACACAAAGTTCTTAAAAAAAAGCATTAAATATGATATCAAAAGAGATGCCCGCAAGAACCAAAATAGCAATTTCGCGTTTAAAATACACCAAAAAATGCTTTAAATACGGCTCTGTTTCTTGTTTATACTAGCCTATGAAACGTTATTCCCGTAGATTTCTTCTTGCATGTCTATACCGTCTCTGCTACAGCAACTGCATAGCACAAGACACCATACTGATTTACTCAAAACTATCAAAAATATCGCAAAAATCTTTTAAAAACACAATTTAAGCGGATAGAAACCTCTTTCTCGATGCGATGACAAAAGTGTAGTAACAACATGGCGGAAGTGAACATACGCACGGCCACCTATACGACAAGGCCAGGAAGCAGGCGGTTTTAGGCAAGGATGAGTCATCACACGTCGACCAAATTGATGGTCGACTTATTTGTTTACATTAATATTTTTCACTCAATTTTTCATTTATTTAATTATTTTATAACGTGTAGATATTATAATTATATTTCGTAAAGGTTTCTTGTGGGAGATTACAAGTAAGCTACCTGGATGTCCTTCATATTTATGTAAAGTTGATGAAGAGAATGTCCACACTAAACGCAGAAAGATCAGATTGAATGTCGAGAAATGGAAAGGGGCTTTTGCTGAAAGTTTGGATAGAGCAACTACTTACAACGAAATTAAGCAATATCTTTTACTGCGCTACATAAAGCTGATATCAAGATTAATGAACTTGAGGATGGATAGTTGAAAGGAAAAAGAAACTTGTCCTTTTTCTACTTAAATGAACCAGCTGAAGGGTACCCAAGTGTGCAAATGTCTGTGTTTCTGTCAGGTCAGAAGACTTGAAGTGTTTGTGGGCAATTTGTTCATTAAAAAAACATTGTGTTTGGACAAGAGTGTTATAAAACTACCAGTGTGGGTCGAGTATATTAAGTAGTTTAAAAGCGCTTCATGAAGCCAAAATATTTTTGATTGACAATAAAAATGAAGATTATATAACATCAACTATAGAACTGTAACTCTACTAAACTATTGTATTTGTATGTGTGAGTGGGCCCAAATGGGGCCCTCCACTGCGACCCTTGGTCTATTGTGGCGCACATCTGTAGATTCCACTAGGCCAGAGGTTTAATCCTTTTCATGAAATCGAATAGCTGTCTGGGGGTGGATAGTTTGTCTGGTTCTTTCCATTGCCAGACAGTAGCATAAAACATGCTCCATTGTTTCTTCGCCCTCCAAGCACAAGTGGCATCCTGTTTCTTCGGAAAGCCCTATCTTGTTCATGTGGCTAACTAACTAGTTAAGTACTTGTATTTTTACTAAAATGGCTTGCATGAAGACTAGAATTCTACAGTGTCTGTCTAGAACAGCATAGTAAAACTGAGCTGCTTCGAAACCTTCGGTTTGCTTTTATTGTCGCAATACTTATTGGTTCATACAACTGTTTTGCATTTTATTCACAGTACTTATACAACATAGAAAAATCACTGCTTTTTGTATTTATATATGTGATATTTGTTTTACTTAACATGACTTAAGCTAATTAATCATTTTATTGTATCATGTATTCTGTTATTGCTACTTAAAAAGATTGTGCTTGAGTATGGTACTGAATAGGTGAACTAACTAAAAAAACCATACACTATATATACCTTTTACTTTTTCTAACTCGCTTTACTCTGAGAAATCTACTTGAATACTTATACGTAAAATACTGCTTTTTGCAACTGCTTTTGATCTTGGGCTACATATTTCATTTAACTGTAATCACATTTGTTATTAACTAACCACATAGTTTATATTATTAATACATATCTACATATTATCAAAAAGAAAATTATAAGTCAACAAGCATAATACAAAACAATTATGTTATTCAGATATTCTGTTCATCTACTACTCGTCTCGTAACTTTAGTTTATCCCTATCTTTGATATGATTTTTATTTCATGTCTATATTTCTCATATTTATTTCTATAAGTAATAAACTTGTGTCCAGTTTTACCATATTGTGTTATTTTAAGATTAATAAGGAAGCACTATTAGGTAGTAGAAGAGAAGGGCAAGATCAAGGTAAGGCCAGGGACAAAGAATGTCTGGTAACGTCCTGGTAATTTAGGTGAGCAGAAAATAAATCAAAACATACATTAAAATAATTCCCCTTTAATTTAAAGCCCCTCGACCTCTATCAAACAAAATAATTAGCCTCAAAAACCAAAAAAGAATTTACACTCATTACAGTTTGTTTACATATTTCGGTCGACCTCATACATGTCAATGGTCGACCTATGATGACTCATAATTTGCTGCTTCCTGGGCTTGTCGTATAGGAGGCCGTGACCAGGCGCGCGTCGCGTGCGTGTCGCGCGCGCGGCTCGTCAGGTCTGTACGCACCTTTATATGTCAAAACTGACAGTCATTTGCAAATTTCAGAATAAGCACGATACACATATCAGTATAGAGAAAAATTTGCATTTAATTTTAAAAAATGCGGCTGTAGAAAAAGTTCTGCGTGTTTTTCGAGCGCAAAGTAAGATTGCCGTTTTCGAAAGATTACTGCGCTCCGCTACGCGTCGCGCAGTAACATTCTTTCTCAAGCGGCAATCCATTACTTTGCGCCCTAAATACACAAATAACTATTACAATGTTCGATAAAATTTTGAAATACTTCAGATATTGGAGCTAGTTTGTTTCCCGCTGCTTTTCTAGCTAGACGGGTTTCTGGATCATCAAAACGCAATGCAACCAAAAAAAGAGAACGCTTCAAAGACATTGCGAGCCTAAAGATATTACATCCCGTACAGTCAGTATCCCATAAAGATCTTGCAACTTCATGAGCCGATTTGAAAATAGCGGTTAGGTAAAGTAATCCCAAAAAAGCCTTTAGTTCAATTTTATCAAGAAAGTTAGTAAAAAATGCTGTATCGCCATAATTTGGTTGAAGCTGTATAATTTTTGATTGGTGTGCCTTACAATAATTACTTCAAGCATATCGTCTGTAAATAGTAGAGACCAGAGATAAAATAAAAAAGAGATATGTATTTATCTCTGGTAGAGACCATGCATCCAAAGGTGAAACAGGTTTGTTGCTAGCAGCCATACCTTTGAGACCAGGTAATTTTATTATATTTTCGGCTCTTGATCTAGATGGCGCTGGAGGGTTTTTAGACTACAGTGGCTTTATACAGTAGACCACTTAAAGTTATTTCGCCCATAAAAGTATTGTCTCAATTCTTCTTGATTAGGTTCTTCCCCGTTACTTCCTTCAATTTTAGAATCTGTATCGTGATCCGAATGCTCACTTCTTCAACGTCACTTAAATCTTCATAATTTTCTTCAAATACACTTTCAGGTTCTATTTCTACGTCACTTATATCAGACAAGTTGTCTACAATTTCTTCTAGCTCTTTCTGAGTTAGCTTTTTAGACATTTTTATAAAAACTATTTTTGCTTATTCGCGCAAGTAACTGGTATGGTCGGGTCAGAACTGACCCGCGACGTCTATATAGCTCAAACGGTGAATGTCGAGGTGAATGTGAACTGAACGTAAATGGTAAATGCCCGGAATATGCCGCATAGAACAGTAACTTTGAGGGGAATACATGGCTGCGCAATACTGGGCAACGATTCGCGTAGGATTCCTTACCTGACAAATATTTCTCTGGGTCACCAGTGACCCAACCATACCAGTTAAGGGTTAAGAATACGTTGAAAATATATGTATATTGAAATACTTTACGGAGGAAACTGATATTTGAACTGTGATAATGGAGGAACTTAATTAAACGTTTGATACAAAAAACAATTGTCCGGTGATATTTGACACCAAAAAATGGCGATTTTATGTTATAAGAAGTGGTAGGTGGTAGGAAAAATTTTAGATAGATCCATTTCCATTTGTAATAAATATTAATTATGTCTTTTCTTTCTACGGTCACCATATGCCATATATGTTAAAACTACATATAGGTACTGTTAATAGTAAAAGCATGAGAATATATCAACAGATTTATTTGCAACTTTTATAATAGAAAAATATAATACTTATAATACTAACCTACTAATGCTTCACTTATGAGTAATAAATTATAAATATTTTACAACATGCACTATACACATGAAGCGACGTATAAAATGTAAAAATGCACGAGTTATAATAAAAAAAAGAGTTGCACTCTATAAAAAATCTAAATTTTAAGTAAGGAAAGAACTAATAATAATCACATAAAAAACGACAAAAAATCAAATATAACCTGAGTGATTACTAAAAGAATACAGTGAAAATGCATATATGGCACGAGATACACACAAAAGTTTAAATCTGGAATACGACTGTCCATCCTTCGCTAGGTCTCGATTCGCTCTCTATGTTGCTACATTCGAAAACTACTGTTTTCATTGTTTTTACCAAAAAGCCTTGACAATACAATGTAGCCTCTATATCCAGACAATTAAATGCAATAATAAGGCCCGATATATCCATGTTTGGTAACTTTACCAATAATATAATTGCCATAGAACCAATTGTTCCAACAATGGTAAAATTGCCATGAGATGGATTATATCAGACATGTGGGGATTTGTTCGGATTACTAAATAGATAATGGATTTTATAAGACAAATTAATTTTAACAACATGTGTTGGCAGCTGTATATCTTATGATGGCATTATTCTCGTAAATGCCAAAAACTGTCGTTTTTCCAACCACTAAAGGCCACTATTTTGTACGCCGATTATTCACTTTAATCGAGTGCTAAATTAATCAGTATCAATGCCAGTAAGCCATTAGTAAGGTCCGATATACCTACCTCTTGGACATTTCTTAGAGAAACAATTGTTTCAACAATGGCAGCCATGGTATTTATGTTGTTGGTAAAGCTACAACAGATGGATATATCGGCCCTTATAGTTGTGATATTCGAAACACTGATTAACACACTTTGCCCGGAGTCACGAATCCAACTACTTCGTGCTGTTGTTTTGACATTTAAAAAAAAAATGAACAAAAATAAACAACTTCCCTAGTGCGCTCATCACGGACGTAAATGGAATGAGGCTGCAAACAGGGCAAGTCGGCTAATATCGAAGAAAATAATATAATTTACTAATATAATAAGAATTAAAGAAAAAACCTGAATAAAAACAGGCTCAGACATAAACAGGTGTTCAAAATAAAACCAGGTGTCATCCCTTCCACAAGCATCTGAGTCCGAAAATTGTAGTTATCTAATGTTCGTACCAAAGTCCTTGTGGTGAGTGGAAGAGTACCACTATTATCCAGTTTGCCGCGGATACATTTTGCGACTTAACTAAAGCTGCCCATAGTATGAAATATATGCACATAGGCTCGCTCAATCATGATGAATGGATACGAGAAGCAACAGATGAATTTACATTATTTTTAATATATTTACTTGTCATATCGTATCTGTATAATATTTGTATTCCTGCATATTGAATTAGCTTGCTCATTTAGATAACCGATACTAAATGCATTTCATACTAAACTCCACGTTTAGCTTCGTCAACGAATTGTGGTGCTTTCGGGTAACATTTAAAAACATAACGAAAGGTGAAAAATCCGTAGAATTGAGATTCTAATTTAACTAAGAGATTTCTGTTCTATATTTCGAGATAAGTTGAGACAATCGACGAAATATGAGCCTCCTATTTTCCAAGTGACACCTCTATTTTTTCAATTTTTGGGAAATAAATGATGTTTATATTAAAAAAAAAAATACACGAATACACTAAGACCTTCATTTTGATTATTTTTTAAGTTACGAGCATTTAAAATATGTATTATTTTCAAATTTGAATTGCACGGAAACCTGGATGCAACATAATTATCAGGATAATTAGTGTTATTTTATAGAACACATTTCTGGTGTGTGCAAAATGAGACTTATACCATTTGGGAAATATGGAGCTCATATGTGCACAAGTATAGCTTTAAGCCATATTGCTTATAAAAATTAGTAATCTTCCACGAGTTTCAAAATCGTTTAAACAACTTAAAATCTACTCTACTTCGAGTTCGTGACTGTCAACTTCTTCACACATTTTGTTGAAATCCTTGATCCATGCTTCCTTTTCAATCTGCGAAAAAATATTTATAAAAACAGTTGTTTCACTTTAATAATGTGATAATGCACATGTTAAGATAATAAATCAAAACAAAATGTACAATACAGACAATGAAATGTCTAAATCTTCTAAGGACCTAAGTCAATAGATTTTTTGAATTTGACTTTGATGTTAATCATCCGAATGATCAGTGTTTGTGTAATAAGGCTGAGGAATCTGTGCAAGATGATATTGCTAATAACATGTGCCAAGATGAAGTAGACAACTTTTATTGTGAAAACTACATTCTTGTTAATAGTTTCTGTCGACAGCTCCATTCGCATGAAGGGCTGGCTATTTTTGTTAGTAAGAAGTAAATATCATACAATCGGAACTATAGCGAAATTAGTATCTTTATCTTACCTCTAATTTCGTTTTCTTGTGCTTTTTTCGTTTCCTATCACAGTCACTAGTATCCGAATCGCACGAATCTAGTCTCTTTCTTCGGTGCCTCTTTTCTTCTATGTGAACTGGTGACTGTGAAATTAATTTAAATAGTGATATAGATATTTAAAGCAAATGCAAATGAAAGAAAATAAGTACAAATAATAATCTAAAGTCTCCTCTCAACTTATTGTCTAATGATATTTGAACAAAATATTTAAATTTAAAGCAACATAAAACACATCAGTAATTTTGCAATTTAGTACTCTCCTTTCCTACTATCGACCTGGATATTGTTATATCTGCTGTTTGTAATAAATAAAACTTTTTTTTACCATGTTATCTAGCATCTCTTCAGGCTCTTCAAAAAGATGGACTTCCCCAACAGTTTCATCATTAGAAGCCTCAAATATAGATACACTGTTGTCCTGATCTGCCTCGCAATTAACTTTCTCCTTATTACTTCTCTTTTTTGTATAACTTTTCAGTTTTTTTACATCAAATCGAGATGGTTTGGCTCCACAGTTTTCCTCATTTTCTTTCAAAGCATTCTGACTACCCTTTTTAAGTTTCCCATGAGTTTTTTTAAGACTAACTGGAGTGTTCTCATCGAAACCAAAATATGTCACATTTTGAGGGTTTTGCTTCTTCACTTCTTCTGAAGAATTGCTTATGTCTGCCAGTGGCCTTCTTTGGATAGGTGTACTCGATACTATGTTATCTTCATTGCCTGAAAAGTACAGAAGCCCTAAAAATATCTATTTGTGCCTTATCCGCAAGCTAAAAACGAACTACATTTTTGAAGCCAGAATAAGCATCTCATTCAACATTCATTTGGCTGAAATTATTTAAAAAGAATTAAACTTATAGAAATGTCAAATGTTTTAGAAAATACTTGTAGTATTTCACGGGGTAGTTTTGGGTAGTCTGGGTTGCAATACAGTATTTGTCTCATAAACCTTGAAATATATAATTATCTGCAAAACACACTCATTTACTTAGTATGAATTCTCAAAAACAAAAATGTTGCAAATATATTTCACTTCAGCTAAAAACAGATGCATCTCATCATAAACACAAACAAAACTGTTGACTGAAAATTAATAAAAAAAGACACAAGTATTTACCTAAAAGATTCCTTTTCGCCTCTCGCACTCTACTTTTGTCTGTTCTTCTTGTTCTCTTTTCTGGACTATTAAAAGCCTCATAATCGAACAAACTTCCCTGCAATGGCACATTTTCGTTTTCGATATTGCTGTCAACATATTCAAGAATGCTCTGTTGTACCTCGTGCTTTTTCACCGGAGTGTCACTCTGCTTTCTTGGTGTCTTGGAGCAACCATTATCATAGCTCTCGACAAGGGTGTGGTCTAGGACCAATTCCTGGTCTATTCTGGGCAGTGCATTGCTCTTAACGTTTATAAAATATGGATTATGCCTCACGCTTATCCAGTCGCCCCTCCATGGACTTGAAGTCCGATGTGGAGCCTTCGTATGGAGCATAGTGCTGTTAGCATTAGGCCTCCTGACATCGAAATCAGTAGGAGAGGCAAGATCATGATTTCCACGCCGCAAAACTACATTATTTATAATATTTACAGGGTCTTTGTTCACTGATTTGGCAGGAGTACTTGATATAGGTACAGGGATATCTTCAAAGCCAAAGCAGCTGTCAATGTCTTTTTGTGAGACTGAATTATCACAGCTCCCGATGCTCTGTAGTAAAATAGGATCTATATCTGATATATTTAAGAAATTACCATTATTGCCTGATTGTACTTCTCTATTCACTATAGGCTTCCTTGTTGTCACCATCATATCATTTGTTAAAGTGTTTGTAGCTGTTTTGTTTTCAGAAACTTCTGGCACTGTTCTTTTATTACTAGATGGCACCTCAGGGGAACTGTGAATTATATTGTTAATTTCTTCTTGAAACATGACATGACTATCTTGTCTTAGATTTTGATCCTTTGGCTCTACGATACTAGTATTTGCTGTATGAATAGCATGATGGACATTAACTGTTTCTGCAACTGACCCCACTGGGGATTTATTTTTCTTTGCTATTTTCCCCATAACATTTGATAGAATTTTATCAATAGTTTTATCGTAAGACTTTTTCTTTTTTTCTAAATTACTTTTTTTTCTTCCAACTTTCTTTTTGACTTTAGCTTCCTTTTCTTCAAGCTTTCTCATTATTTCATGGGTATCCTTATCAAATAATATTGAAGATCTATGTTGTCGCCGATTGCTGGGAACCTTTTTGGCTTTAGGACTAAAATCTATAAATTCATAGAGGTCTTTGCTTGGGGTTTTTAATTCGTCAGGCAAAACTTTCTTGTAGATTGGTCCTGCATCTTTTTTCTTTAAATCTATGGAGAGAAGTTTGTCTTTCGGTAGATCGGCGGAACTATCTAAAATCGAATCGTCTATATAATTCTTGGGCTCCAATCTTCTTAGATTATGCATTTCATTTTTCTTTTCTAGGCCTTGCTCAAAATGAACCCTTTTTAACTTTGGTAATTCATGCTTCTTCAGGTCAGTATTTGCTATATTGACAGGGGGCTTCTTTAGATTTTGCTTGGTAATTCCTATATTACTATTTTCCAAAGGAATAATTTTAACAATTAATCTTTTAAAATGCAACATTTTGTCCTTAACATTTGTGTTACTTTTCTCAGTTTGCCTTTTGTTCCTACTGTCTGCAGCTTTGTCGGTCATTTTTGGACTCTTGGAAACAACTCCAAGAAATACGCCCCCATCTAACGAATCACTCATTTCCTTCATTCTTCCAGTCTTCTTTAGGGAAGGATGAGTGGTTAAAGACGATTCTGCATGCATATCAATCTTTATAGGTTTCAAAATAACTTGTAAATCATATCTTACAACTGCTTTTCTTTGGGCCAAATAAGCTGTCTCCTTATTTACATATTTTTTAAGGCTCATTTTATCAAGGTACATTTTCAGTTTCAAGGTTTACTACTGCGTCTTTTTTAGGTCTGTGCCCCTATTTCTTGTTTGCAAACTCAAACCGCTTTAAAAAACTTTTGTCAATGTGTCAAGTGTCATCACGTTGTCAAACTGTCTCAGTCTGTCATCTGTCAAATTCGCGTTTAAATTTCGCAATTTTGAGCCTTCACGCATGCGTACGTGCTGTTTCATATATTATACAAATTTAATTTTTCTCGATATTGAGCATTGTCATGGGTTTGATTGGATTAGATTAGGTTAGTTCTGTATGATTGCGCCCCCGGAGCGAGCGGAGGGACACGCGTGGAATGAAATATTAGAACGACAACACCGAGCTGCTGCCAAATGCGCAGGTCCGAAGGTCGAAAATTAGCGGTAGGTAGACGCGAGTGTTATCATAAAGAAATTGTTGCTCTCACGTAATGAAGCAAATGGTACCTACCTAAGAGTATATAGTTGAAGAAGAGGTAGTTGTTTTGCTATTCCACTGGCCCCATCATTAAAATGGGTCTGCGGGCGAATTCCTAGCGGCCAAGCACGTGGCCGCGCACATCGGCGAATCACTCGTGTCTACACACAGGAATATTACTTTGGCTCCCTGGCTTCCGCATGCGCAGAGTATGGGTGCGTTCGTTTATAAGTGTCTAGAACTTCACGCATGGCCCTCCGCTCGCTTCGCTCGCTCCGGGGCGCAACCAAACAAAACTAACCGAAACTAACCCAAGCTAACCCAAATGAAAAAAAAGCAAACATAATCTTACTAACCGAACTAACTGAAACTAACCCAAAGTAACCCAAATTAAAAAAAAAGCAAACATATCTTACTAACCCAACTAACTGAAACTAACCCAAGCTAAACCAAATTAAAAAAAAGCAAACTTAATCTTAAAAAAGGTAGAAAAAAACGCATTGCCACCGACGGGAATCGAACCCACGCCGCCCACATGACAAGCAAATGCTCTCACCACTACACCACTAGGCCGCTAGGAAAGAACGCGCTGCATCGTAAAGACATTGGTAATTCAGGTATTTGTAGTGTAGGTGGCGTTAATTGATTCGTCACTCGTATTCTGCGCATGCGGAAGCCAGGGAGCCAAAGTAATATTCCTGTGTATAGACGCGAATCGGCGAAACGCCGGCCGCGTGCTACAGTGGGAGGTGCTTGTCGCCCGCAGAAGCCATCCCAACTTCTTTAGTTTTATTCTTTGTTCATGTTTTGTTTTATTTGGGGGGTTAGGGGGGTAGACTTTGTTGGGGCCAGGGCGGCAGCATAATTATGAACGAAACGCGGAGTCTATCTTTATTATATAATCTAAGGTAACTACCATACGTCTCATCCAATGGTGATTCATGCTTACAAATTCGACAAATGTAATATTTGTAGTAAGAAAAGGCCTGGAATACACAGTGTGATTTAGCCGCTCGTCGGACCATGGCTTTCACCTATTGTGAAAATTCTTGCTTTAATATAGAATAAAGAAATGATTGGTTTGAGGAAGTTTTTGACTAGCACTGTTGCCAATTCTAAATGTGATTGATGACAATACCTACAAATACTAAATATATAGAGTAATTTGGATCGAATCTCGTCAGTTGAGGTGTGCGGTTCAGTTGCTGTACTAGTTGACTTCAGTCCCTGGATTTATTTTTTAGTTTTTCGCAAAATGTTGCTATTTAGCCCTAGTAGCTAAAGCCGTCAATATGTGGCGTTTGCTATATTGCCACTTTAGTGACAGTTATTTGACATACGTGAGGTGACAGCTTGAAGCACATCTGAATCTGAAAAAAAATAATTTGGTGTTCTGTACCGGGAACCGGCAATTATTGTGTGTTCAAGTGTGTTGTTAAACGTTATTTTGTAGAAATTGCTGTGTATAACGTAAGTATTTGCCTTGAAATAGTATTATTATTATCACCAGCGGATAGTAGTACACGGTGAGACCGACGACACTTTTGCATTGTTCATTAAAAATCACAATTTATCATCACAGTTCAGCAGCCCAACACGATGCATCATAATGGATTAATAAGAATGTTATCACAATTTTCGAAGTTTGAACAGGATGTTACTGGTCTGTTTTTTAATTAATTAGCCGAAGTGTGTTCAACAGTACAATCGGAAGACGACTCAAGATCCAAATTATGAACTTTTGATATTCTGAGGTTCAGTTTCTGAATTCATATTTGGCATTCGTTTTCTCTGAGGCGCTTATTAACTCACCCCAAAGAAAACTGAACTAATATCGAGATACTTAATAATATGAATCTATATTGGCTGTTGTTCTTTTTGTGTTGTCGAATTGTTGTTGCCTTTGTTGTTGGCCTCGTCATGTCTGTATTATTCTAAATATGTATACTATTTTGCTTCTTGAAAGCGAGAAGCTGGACAAACAGAAGGTATATCTACATTAATTGTTTATGTATATATATAAGACCGATCTGAAACTAGTTCAGAGAACTGCCCAGTTTACGTAGCTGTCACCTACGATAAGAATTCTTTTTAATAATATTTTGTTCACATACAAAATATTCTCTTGTAACTCTCCGACTTCGTTTTTGTGGGGTTTCTCAATATTCATTTCTGTATTTATTTATTTATTAATGAATAATAGCATAATGCTAACAATTTCACAAATAATTTGAATAATACAGCCAACAATCACAATTAATCACATCAAACAATCACAACAACAACATGTGATTATAATTCAATATTGTCTTTACAGTATAAAATACATCTTCTTTTAAAAAACTGAACTGTATTTGAATTCTTCACACTATGAGGCAGATTATTGTACTGCACAAGTCCGTTGTGGAAAACATCATTCTGACCATAGTTAGTGGCAACCGTTGAAACATAAAAGTCTTCTCTGGCTCTGGTTGGATAATTATGTACGTCTGTTATATATCTAGTGTTTCTCAATAAATGTTCAGGAAGCAAACTGTGTTATATTTTATATGTAAAAGTCATTGTATTGGGAAATAATACTTGTTTAACACTCAATAATCCTGTTGTCTTTAACCTGGTTTCAATATTTGTATAACGATTACATCCTATAATAGCAGCCATGTCTAGATTCTGCTTTCTTTGAAGTATACTTTTCTCTGTCATGTTCAGCAAAAACAGTATAGATGAACAGTAGTTGAAATGTGGTAATATAATTGACTTATAAATTGTTAGTTTTGACCAGTCACTATTCTTATCAGTAGATTTATTTTCTTTGCAATTTTATTAGTTATATATTCTGCATGCTGGGAAAATGTTAAATGCGTAACCACTATAACACCCAAGTATGTGATATAGTTCTAAACTTAGGTAACCTATCTAACTATAATACAGAGCTCTGCATCTTAATCATTGCTCAGACCTTTAGAAATATTTCAAAATAAGGCTATAAAAAATGTTCTCATGTTGTAACCAGTTTCATGCTGCAAAAGTCTGTTGTATGAGCAATCTCTCGTCTCACATTTAAAGAGTACAAATAAATAAATAAATAAAACAAAAATAAACTTCAATTTTATCTTTAATGCTCTGCAGTTGAAGGAATACAATTTCAGTTATGGAAAGCTGAGATTTTCTATGGTTTGACTAGGTCCCTCTATCGATTAAATCACAGAATTAAATTATCAATTAATTTCTGGATGGGTTTTTGTACTGTTTGTTTTAGGAAAAAATTTTTTATCGTCATTTAAAAATAGTCTGACATGACCTCAGTTTCAGTTATCTGGAAAATATACAAATTGCAAATGAGTGAGCTTTCTTAATGGACCAAATATGCATGGACAATCAGCCCAGACTGATAAGACATTCTGAAGCGAGATTGCTCATGCCTACACTCGTTGCGCCACTGACATATATGGCTTTCTCAAACAACTGATAGCACCTTTGTTTTCAGATAATGGAGATCTCAGACGAAAACATACGTATCTTGGCCGATTTCCTCCAAAAAACCCTCAACCCGGACGTCAACATCCGTAAGCCAGCCGAGAAATTTTTGGAAGGAGTGGAAGTCAATCAAAATTATCCCCTTCTTCTACTAAACCTCGTTCACAAGCCTGAAATCGACATGACAGTAAGGATTGCTGGATCCGTAGCCTTCAAAAATTACATCAAACGCAACTGGAGCGTTGGAGATGATCAGTCTGATAGAATACACGAATCTGACAGAGTATCGATAAAAAATCTCATAGTAAGCCTCATGTTGACGTCACCAGAGTCTATTCAGAAACAGTTGAGCGACGCCATAAGCATAATCGGCAAGACGGACTTCCCTGTGAAATGGCCCGAGTTGCTCACTCAAATGGTAGAGAAATTTGCTACAGGGGATTTCAACGTAATTAATGGTATTCTCAGGACTGGCCACAGTTTGTTCAAAAAGTATCGATACGAATTCAAATCCAACGAACTCTGGACAGAAATTAAATATGTCTTAGAAAAATTGGCGCAGCCCTTAACAGATCTACTGGTAGCCACAGTGAACCTTACACAGACCCACGCAAACGATGTTAACGCCCTTCAGACGATCTATAGCTCCTTGGTGTTGATATGCAAAGTATTTTATTCGTTAAACTTCCAAGACCTGCCGGAGTTCTTTGAGGACAACATGCAAGTATGGATGCAGCACTTTCACATTCTGCTGACAGTAGATGCGAAAAATTTACAAACGGGCAGCGACGAAGGCCCTGGAGTTATTGAACAGTTGAAGACTCAGATTTGTGATAACATCTCTCTCTACGCTCAGAAATATGATGAGGAGTTTCGTCAATATCTTCCCCAGTTTGTCACAGATGTTTGGAGTTTATTGGTGGCCACTGGGTTAGAACCAAAATACGATTTGCTTGTGTCTAATGCCTTACAATTTTTGTCTACAGTCGCCGAAAGAAACCATTACAGAAACCTTTTTGAAGACAACCAAGTCCTCAGCAGCATATGCGAGAAAGTCGTCATCCCCAACATGGAGTTTCGAGAGTCTGACCAAGAGCTGTTTGAGGACAATCCTGAAGAGTTCACTAGAAGAGACATTGAGGGGTCTGACGTAGATACGAGAAGAAGAGCGGCGTGCGATTTAGTAAACACCCTCAGCACGCACTTTGAACAAAAGATCATGGAGATTTTCGGCCAATATCTTCAAGTTATGATGGCCAAATATGTGGAAGACCCCAAGAAGAATTGGAGAAACAAAGATGCAGCTTTGTACCTGGTAATTTCTTTGGTCAGTAGAGGCGCGACACAGAAACACGGCGTAACCCAAACAAGTCAGCTGGTAGACATTTCCCAATTTTTTCAACAACATATCATACCTGAATTGGAGAGGCCCGACGTTAATGAACTGCCGGTTTTGAAAGCAGACGCCATAAAGTACATAATGACGTTCAGATCAGTGTTGCCTAGTCACTTGGTTGTTGTAACATTACCTCAACTGATTCGACACTTAAAGTCCGAGAGTGCAGTGGTCCACACATATGCGGCTTGTTGTATTGAAAAAATATTAACCATGAAAGACAGCAATAATCATGCAATTGTTTCGGGTGCTCAGATTCAATCTTTCAGCGCCGAGCTGATCTCTCAGCTGTTCGGAGTTTTAGACAGGCCAGTTTCAGAAGAAAATGAATATGTCATGAAGGCTATTATGAGAAGTTTTTCGACGTTGCAAGAATTAGCTATCCCTTATCTTGGAGCTGCATTACCCAAACTTACAGAAAAACTACGGGCAGTCGCAAAGAACCCTTCCAAGCCTCATTTCAACCATTATTTGTTTGAAACATTCTCTCTGTCTATTAGGATTATATGCAAAGCCAATCAAGCTGCTGTTAAGTCCTTTGAAGATATCTTGTTCCCAATTTTCCAAGCCATTTTGCAAGAAGATATCCAAGAGTTTATACCATATGTATTTCAAATTTTGTCTCTCCTCATGGAATATACACCTGCTGGAAATATTCCGGATTCTTATATGCAACTGCTCCCATGTTTGTTGGCTCCGGTTTTATGGGAAAGACCTGCCAACATCAGTCCTTTGGTGAGATTGTTGAGAGCTTTTATAACTCAAGCCGCCTCTCAGATTGTGGCTCAGGATAAACTATCAGGTTTTCTTGGAGTTTTCCAAAAGTTAATAGCTTCCAAGACAAACGACCATGAGGGATTTTATCTCATGCAAAGTTTGATTCAAAATGTTCCAAAGGAGACTTTAAACCCATATTTGAAGCAAATTTTCTTTTTGCTGTTCCAAAGACTGTCCTCCAGCAAAACCACTAAATACGTTATAAGTTTTGTCGTATTTTTGTGCCTGTTTATGGTAAAATATGCTCCCAGTGAGCTGATAGCAATCATTGATGGTATTCAGCCGCAAATGTTCGGTATGGTATTAGAAAAAGTGTTGATAGCTGAAATTCAAAAGGTCAGTGGCCAAATCGAGCGCAAGATAGTGTCTTGTGGTATCAGTAGGCTGCTATGCGAGAGTCCCGAAATGATTGAAGGCATCTATGGGAAATATTGGCCACAGCTTTTGCAGGCTTTATTAGTTTACTTCGAGATGCCGCCAGACGAATCCACCCTGCCCGACGATCATTTTATCGAAGTAGACGATACGCCTGCTTACCAAACGTCAAACGCCCGATTGAACTTTGCTAATGTCACAAAAGAAGATCCACTCCCCACAGTGAGTGAGCCTAGGCAATTTTTAATTCAAAGTCTGGCCAGTTTGAGCAGCTCTCAACCTGGTAGGGTGCCCACTTTAATCAGTAATACCTCATCAGAATCTCAGATGGTTCTTCAGACTTATCTGTCTAAGTTTGGTGTTCAATTAGCTTAGATTACTGATAATGTGTGCTTTTCGTGTTATCTAATTTATAAACTTATTTTTATAATAAAATTAGTTAAGACTATAGGTATGTTATTTTTCTTGTCTGGGTGATGATAATATTATATTTTTCGTCAAAATTCGAAGTGTGTGCGGTAGATACTTACTGTCATTATCTAATTTGTTGTTTGTTTTCAAGAAAATTCAAATAACAATGCTCGTAAGTAATTTTAAATAGTTCATTCTGATCTAAATGATCGCAAGTTGACAGCCAATTATGGATATGTCATTATATTTCTTGTGGGAAAATTATAATTATTTTAACAAAATGGCATGAAGCCTTGCAAATTGATTAGTTTGATAATTTTTGTTTCCATTGTAACAAAGATAGACTCCAGTTAACTATATACTCCTATGGTATGAGAGAGTAAAGGTCACTAGTGACGTCATAGTATGTTGAAGTTCGCTGAAACATAATAAGCTGCAACCACAACCTAAAATGTAACATGGTTAACTCGCAAAAATTTGCTTTAAATAGAGATGGGTATAAAGATGTCCTAGTGGAAGCGATATAATAAGTAGATTCGACGATACTTCGACAGTATCATTTCATTCCTTCGCATATTTCACTTTGCGAATGGCCCTCCGCTCGCTACAGCTCGTTTCGGGGGCTCAAGAAAAGGAAACTAACCAAGTGCTAACCCAAGACATACCCAAAAACAAGAAAAAATCAGTTTAGAAATATAACCTTAAAAAATTTTTTTAAAACACCGACGGGGTTTGAACTCGAGTCGCCGAAGTGAAGGCTAATCATGCAAACCCCTAGACCACCAGGGCACATACAAACGATTGGTTGCATCACGAAGACATGACGCGCAGGTGCGCGCGCACGCATGGAATGAAATGATACTGTCACAGCATCCGCGAGTAATAAGTAGTGGCATAACTACAGGAATATATTCCGTCTTTTACGCATGTGCGCAATTTAATTACATAACCTTACTTTGATTTTGGATGTCTTTACGGTCCAGCGATTTGCAATCAAGAGCCCTCGTGGTTTAGTGGTAAAGGCACTGCACTTATGGTGCAGGGGCGTGGGTTCGATTCCCGTCAGTAGGAAGGCATTTTTTAAAGATTATGTTTGCAGAGGTCAATGAATAAAGTGAAAAAAAAAACAGGACTAGTGGAAGGGTGAAAGGCTCCTCGCAAGCTGTATTTATTAAACTAATTAGTAAAAGTAAAACAAAACTCATAAACCGAATGGGTACATGTAATTAAATTGAGCACATGCGTAAAAGACGGAATATATTCCTTTAGTTATCGACTCCTTTTCCTACACCGAACTGCGACGTTGCCATATATGTCATGCAATGTCTAAATGTAAATTGCCCTGATTTATTAAATAGCTTAATTAGCTGTTTCGTAAGAGTTCGGTAGTGCAATGGACCTCAAATTTCAAGTTCTAATATTGACTTCCGATACATTCATCTTTTGATAACTTTACCCAGAATTTAATGCTCATAGAAACAATTGTTCCAAGAATGGTATTTATGTGCCAAATCGATCATATTTTATCTGACTATATTTAAAATTCCCGCTAATAATATGTCCTAGAATTTGATAGTAACGTCTTCCGACAGCGGTATGTTTTGAACATTTTTGTTCGGTTCTACGACGTTGGCCAAATCTGCAGAATTACCCATGTCTTCGCGTTACACTGAATTGCTTCCAACGGTCTGGTAGCTCATTGGTTAGATAGTGTGTTTGTAATACGAAGGTTGCTGGTTCAATCCCATCAGTGCCGAGCTATGTTTTTAATTCTTTTTAAGGTTATGCTTGCAAAATGTTTTTTCCTTGATTCTGGGTTAGGTTTATTTGGTTGCGCCCCGAAGCGAGCGGAGGGCCATGTGAAATAACTTAATTACTGCCGACATTCGACAATGGTCGCTGAAGGTCACCAGAAAAGTTCAAAACAGGCCGCTGTCTGAAGACTCGGGTACGTCAGATGTAGGTTAGAGTAGGGCCGATAAGGGACGTGTAAAGTGAGAAAACGCTTTTTTAACCAAATGCAGCAAATGCTGGACATCAGGCAGTTCTCTTTTAATGTTTAAAAGTGATATTTCATGTCGAGTGCTTATTAAATTACATTGCACTTCCTCTTGTTGCAAGAAAGAATTTAAATAATTTTATTTTGTCGACTTGGGCGATTTCCTTAAATTGGCCATTTTTACATATGACAGAAGCCCATATACACGTATATGCAGAAGCCGTATTCGATTAACTACTTTGGATCGATTCAGATCGATCTAACTAAACTTTATTGAACTGATTCGTGTTCGATTGTAAAAATATCACTTTGTTCCTACTACCTAAAAAGTGATCCAGCTCACCTAAGTGAACCGAAAATCAACCGTGATCACTTACGGTTCTACGACGTTGGCCGAATCTGCAGAATTACCCATGTCTTCGCTGTACACTGAATTTTTTCCAACGGTCTGGTAGCTCATTGGTTAGATAGTGTGTTTGTGATACGAAGGTTTCTGGTGCAATCCCATCAGTGCCGAGCTATGTTTGTAATTCTTTTTAAGGTTATGCTTGCAAAATGTTTTTTCCTTGATTCTGGGTTAGGTTTGTTTGGTTGCGCCCCGAAGCGAGCGGAGGGCCATGTGAAATAACTTAATTACTGCCGACATTCGAAAGGTCGCTGAAGGTCACCAGAAAAGTTCAAAACAGGCCACTGTCTGAAGACTCGGGTACGTCAGTTACGTAAATATTTAGGAGTACGTATGTAGGTTAGAGTAGGGCCGATAAGGGACGTGTAAAGTGAGAAAACGCTTTTTTAACCAATTGCAGCAAATCCTGGTCATCAGGCAGTTCTCTTTTAATGTTTAAAAGTCATTAAAATAATCCTGTATTTCTCCCTAAGAGGCGCTAGTGCCAAAAAGAACCAAAAATTACATTTCATGTCAAGTGCTTATTAAGTTACATTGCACTTCCTCTTGTTGCAAGAAAGAATTTAAATAATTTTATTTTTCTTGGCTCACTGAACTGAAATATCAGTGTCAGTTCATTTTGAACTGATCTCCAGTCTCAATCGCATACGGCTAGATACAGGAGCGTCTTCCGACAGCGGTGTGGTGTCAACTTCTCCAGCGACACGACCCGACGTTGACCAAATTGATAGAATTACTCATTTCTTCGCTGGATTGGGTTCAAGGGTCTGGTAGCTCTATGGTTAGATAATGTGTTTGTGATGCGAAGGTTGCTGGTTCGAGCCACCGCAACGCAATGCCAAGCAAAATGTTAATTTCTTTTCAGGTTATGTATGATAAACGTTTTTTCTTTATTTTGAGCATGTCTTGGGTTAGTTTTTGTTTGGTTGCGCACCGAAGCGAGTGGAGGGCCAGGAAAAAAATTGGAAACAGATCGCTGTCCGAAAAAGGTAGTGACAATTACGCGTCCCTCACTTTCCTTGTCTAAAGTTTCGGCTGCTCTTGTGCATTTAAAGATCCTTTACACAAATAGTGCACTATGTAAAAATCGACCTCTTCTATTGGTCGATCCATCTCGTATTACGAGATGTCTGCGTGATGCAATCAGTTTCAGTCAAGAGCTCTCGTGGCGTAGAGGTTTATAGAGCTGGGTCTCACCTGGACGGCCGGGGTTCGAACCCCGTTGCTATTTTTTATTATTATTTTTAAGATTATGTTTCTAAACAGTTTTTTTCTTGATTTTGGGTATGTCTTGGGTTAGCACCTGATTGGTTTCCTTTTCTTGAGCCTCCGTAGCGAGCGAAGCGAGCGGAGGGCCATGCGGATCGACCAATAGGAAAGGCCGATTTTTATATAGTGCACTATTTGTATAAAGGATCTTATAATGCTGCTCTTGTCGAGGTTTAGACAAGGAAAGAAGCGGACAGATAACATGCGAA
The DNA here is from genome assembly GCA_016904865.1 of Pissodes strobi. NCBI lineage: Eukaryota > Metazoa > Arthropoda > Insecta > Coleoptera > Curculionidae > Pissodes > Pissodes strobi. The sequence continues at coordinate 24,149 of MU187009.1, forward strand.
AAAGCCTATTATCAGCTGCGACATAAATTACTGGGTAACTTCAATAAATTAATTAAAATTATAAGTAATAAATAATAATTAGTAAGTTAAAGTAATTTTCAGTCGTAAAATAATATAGCCATAGGTAGAGTATGAAAAATATACTATCTACGCCTTTGTTGAATGACTCTCTTTGAAGATTTATGGCTTTATTGATTATTTGATGACTGAAAATATCCAAGATCGGGTATCAAATTACTCTCGATAATTAAATAAAGATTCCTATCATGATATACTTAGAGGTAACACAATGTGTACATTATGCATTATTATTAAACAAGAAATATGCAAATAAACTACAAGGTCAGCAGACAATAATTACCCGTGAAATGAAATTCCAGGCTCCTTCTTCTCACTTCGACTCTTGCAACCATATGCCGAACAATTTACCATTATGAATCTTAGTTTTTATCTCTCTTTATTCAAAAACTCACAAAATAACTGCAAAATAGCACCGCCACAAGAATAGATGTGTTTGCCACATAAATAAAGGCCGCCGCTCTGAAAAGGCTTCAATTTCAGTACATTGGCTTAATGTCATGCGCGGTATCCTTACTCTTACCTAATCTAAGGATACAGCCATGCTTTCTCCCTGGCCTGTCAAGAGTGACAGGTGACTCGAATGATGAGGTGACAGGTGACACTGACAGGTGGAAGAGGGTGTAAGTAGGGATGGCAACATCGAACCAAGAACGCGATGTATCGGTACATCGATACATCGGAAAGACAACATCGATGTCTTCGATGTATCGATAAAAAAACATCGATGTTGTGAAATATCGATGTTTTTTATATTGTAATTAAAATATACCATATTTTTTTAATACCTGGAAGGAAATGTCTTATCTGTGATTGCTGACCAGTGTAGGTACATAAATTACACGTGGCTGCTTTGGGAAGAATTAAACAAGTTAATAGAATAGCTAAAAATGTTTTATTTAAAAATGTAAATGACAAACCAGACAACCCCAAGATATTTTCTGGCCACCTGATAGAGATTTGGATATGTGGCCCATTCCTCTATCGGATTTTGTTTTAGATTTGAAAGCGGTGCAGAAAGGTACATTCGTATTTCTGCACTAATTGTAGCTTGTATCATCACTATTTATTACATGTTTTAATCTAACATTTTGTTGCTCTATATATCAATTTCTTTATTCTGTAAATGTGAATTGTCGTTGTCACTATAGACGCAGGCGAAGAATTGTTTGACCTTCCTTCTTTGGAATTTATTTCGTTAAGGACGAGGCTATTTTTTTTAAAGACATTTGAGGACGCAATGGGATTATAAAATGTACATTTTTGAATCTGGAATCAAAAAATGTACCATATGGTAATAAACTCACGCGCTCTCGCGTACCGAAGCGTTGTTCTAATTCTCTTAATAGGCAATCTTCACTGTACAAGAAAACACGGTATGATATTGATATTGTACGTCGGCGGGTCTGCCTTCGAAACGAGTCGTGTCGTGACTCGTTAACAGAGCTTTTCAACAGCATGTACATAACATCGATATTCGTACATTGGCACGATGGATCGATGCATTGGTTCATATCGAAAATCGATGGAAAACATCGATGTTTCTTTTTCGATGTATCGATTTTTTGAAAACATCGATACATCGTTGCCATCCCTAGGTGTAAGCAATGCTTGTGTCTAACGCAATTCAGCGATAAAGCACACAATTTAAAGCGCTGCATTCAGCGTTTTCGATTCTGTTAGACGGCTTTTGAGGTGGAGCGGAGTGTCCGACCGACTGTCATAATTTATTTGTACTGTGTACAAACAAATCAAAATAATAATTGACCATTTTCTCAGTATGAAAGATTTTATTTTGGAATTATTTACGAAAGATACATCTTCAGAGTTATATAACTCCGTAACTCATGAAGTATCTAATTTATCAAGCACTGCCGACCACATCGTAATAGGAATTTGCATGGAAATGGGCGAAACAACATCGATAAACCTTGAAAGCACAGGGAAGAACGTAAAACAGTTTTTTCACACTGGATCAGCTCTTGCCACCTTTCTCTTTTTTCGGCAGGTCAATTTTCCTTGCACAATATCACAATCCAAAATAAAACAAACAACAAACCCGCATATAACCTACAATTCGGTAGCGTTGAATCGCTGTCGGCAGCATTCAGCGAAAATTATTTCGCTGGATTTTCTTGCAGCCGCTTTAAAAAGCGGCTGCATGCAGCCTAGGTGTCTAACGTCAAAATCATTCAGCGGCTTCAATGGCTGAATTGCGTTAGACACAGCCAATGGTGAAAGATGTTATGATCATATTTTAAAAACCCTCTTTTAATTTATTAAAAGAATTAGTGCCGAATTATTTATACTACTATGGCATCACAGACCGAACCGGAACTTTTGAAAAGCGAGATCGAAAGACTGACCAGAGAACTTGACCAGGCGAGCAGCGAAAAAGTCCAATCTGCCCAATACGGGCTGGTACTTTTAGCAGAAAAGAGAGAACTTCAACAAAAATGTGAAGAATTAGAAGCTTTATATGAAAATAATAAGCACGAACTACAGATAACGCAAGAGGTACCGCTTTTCTTAAATAAATAAATAAATAAATTAAATTTTTTTGCATCTTTTCACATTGCTGCTGTGGCTAGAAATTTCATGCGGAGTTGCTCTAAATTTGGTTTAAAAATATCCCTAAGTTAAGTTAGGAAATTCCTTTTACGTAGTAAGATAATGTAATTTTTAGGCACTTACAAAATTTCAATCTAGTCACAAGGTAACAACAAAAACTGGCATAGAAACAGAAGAGTCACTCATAAGTGAATCGGCAGCCAGAGAAACATCACTTTATTCCCAAATTATTGATCTAGAGAATGATAACAAACAACTACGTCATGAATTGGACAGGGTCATCGTTGAAAGGGACCGGATGCTGCAAGAGAACAACGACATGGGCAAAGACAAGGAAGACCGCAGCATGGAGTGCAAACGGCTACGAACCGAGTTGAGGGAAATCAGGTTTAGGGAAAACAGACTTATCTCTGACTATTCCGAATTAGAAGAAGAGAATATTGCATTGCAAAAGCAGGTGTCGTCTCTCAAAAGTTCTCAAGTAAGTCAAATTATTGTTAGTGGGTTGTGGGTAGGCCTCGTTTTATAAATTTCTGATCAAAATAGGTGGAATTTGAAAGCTTGAAACACGAAATCAGGAGACTGCATGAAGAACTAGACCTGCGTAATCTTCAAGTCGAGGAGCTGACCAATCTGAAAAAAATCGCGGAGAAGCACATGGAGGAGGCATTGGAATCTTTGCAGAGTGAACGAGAGGCCAAGTACGCGCTGAAGAAAGAACTGGATCAACAGATTAACAGGGAGTCATTCTACAACATCAACAATTTGGCATATAGTATACGGGGTATTACTGAGGAAACTGTATTGGGCAGTGATGGAGAAGAAGAGGGTAAGATTATGGAAATGCTTCGATGCAATTTTCGATATATATCTTATTTTGAGTATATTTCTCTTAAGGTTTGAAACATATCGAAGCTAGTCTGTCTAGTGGTACTGGATCGGAACTGACGTCTCCCGACGACAAGCACGTGAACCTGTTTTCCGAAGTCCACCTGAACGAACTGAAGAAATTAGAAAAGCAGCTCGAACTGGTGGAAAAAGAAAAACTCAGCCTCACCCAGAGTATGAGAGAGAACCAGAATTTGGTCGAAAAGAGTCAGGGAGAACTTCAAGTGTTTATAGCTAGGTAAATATAGACAGATATATAAATAGACAATTTATTTCATATGTTCCCTGTAAATATTTTGTGATATTTAAAATATTGGCAATGAGCAAGGGTAAAACAGCTCTCACGGCACTTTTTTTGCATATTGAATATGCTGTTTGTCTCGACAAAGACGCCCCAAAATTCGTTTCCATATACTATGAGAGCCCCTCAATATTTAGTTGAATAAAATCATTTTAGGTTAACCCAGTTGGCTGCCCACGTGGATTCCTTACAGTATTTGTCGCACAACTACGACAAGGCGCTGCAAAAGCCTTCCGAGGAAGCCGACAAGCTAGTCGGGCAATACCAGCAATGGTTCAAGTTGTCCAGCAAAGAGGTGGACCAGCTGAAAGAGGACATCAAGCAGCTGGAAAAGCTCACGAACATTTCCGATTCCACTTTGACTTTGAGAAGTGAAATTACCAATTTGAAAAACAGACTGCTCGACACAAACCAAAAGCAAATGGATGTTGAAGGTAGGTGCATCTTATTGAGTTGGAATCGAGTGGGTTTCTTTATCTTATTACTTATTTTGTAGGTGACATGACGTTGTTGAGGGAGTTTGCCGCCGAAGCCGGAGCGTCTCTGGAGGAGAGCCAGAACAATTTGCAGACCGTGACGGAGGAACTCGCGCAGTTATACCATCACGTTTGCACCGTCAACGGGCAAACGCCAACCAGAGTGGTGTTAGATCATGAGAAGGAAGGCATGACCCCCAGTAAGTAAAAAAAATGAATAAACAAATATATAAATTGAAAATGTTTATTTCTACGGCTTAATTAAGCAAAGACTTACATTTCTAATATTAATGTTAATTTGATAAACTATAATTGAAGTTATCACTGTCACCACATATTTAACAACGGATGGAAGATGGTTAAAGTCTGATTTTCCAGTTTTAAACAATAAAAATGCTCTTTGTTTAAATAATTGATACGGAAGTCTTCCAGTAACAAACATTTTCTATTCATCCAGACAGCCAATGATACGATAGCGTTCATGTTCTTTGATTCTTTTTTTAGTGACCGAAACTGCGCCCATGATGATAGGCGAGATGAGCAAATTGGAACTGTTAAGAAGTCGGCTCAAGAGCGACGTTCCCCTACACGATCTGGAAAGCCTGAACGACACCGCCACCCTGGCCCGAAACGTTTGCACCATCGTGGACCAAATCAAGCATCTCAGGACCGCGATAGAGAATACCATCGAGAAGTCGAAGAGAGCCAAGACCAATGGTTCTTACGAATGTAAGTCGTTTTACTTAGAATACGTCATTTTGAGCTTTATTCTAAACGGTTAATTTCAGCCAAAGACGAGAATAACGAGGAGGTCCAAGAGCTGCAAGAGCAAGTGATAAGACTGAAGAGTCTCCTGTCCACCAAGAGGGAACAAATCGCCACACTCCGAACCGTCCTCAAGTCCAACAAGAATACCGCCGAAGTGGCGCTGACCAATCTGAAGAGCAAGTACGAGAACGAGAAGACCATCGTCTCCGAGACCATGATGAAGCTGAGGAACGAACTCAGACTGCTGAAGGAAGACGCTGCTACGTTCTCGAGTAAGTATTACCGCAAATATTTAGTTAATATTGTTGTTTTTGAAGTGAATACTTCTTCAAATTCAAAATGTCTATTTTAGCTGTCAAAGTTGTTGTATTGTGTGTGCTAGAGTGAAATTTGCTCTTTAAATGTTGTGACCTGTTGTAAATTGATGTGCAGCGTTTTTCGAGTGTAGATAAGTGTCGGCAGCTCTAGATTCTTGTGAATTTAGTGTAAAAATCGTTTTCAAAAATTGTCTTTGAAAACTGAAAACCAAACAAAAAACAAGCCATTGACATTGAACACTGACCGTCAGCTGATTCTTCTTCTTCTTCTCGCTCTTTGGCTTCTTGCCCACGTGGTAGACAGTCGCGCAACAGTGTTGCCAGGTCAACGGCTTGTGGCGTTTTCCATTTGCATTCGCGGACCTGACACAAGGCTGCGATATGGCTCAGGGGGCCGCGGTTACTGGAGGCTGTTATAAATGCGATAAAGCCTGTGTCTTAAGGGAGAAGAAGGGCCAGCTTTATGGATGTGCTTGTGATTTTTGTCACAGAATAATATGTGCAAATTGCTCTGGGATTAGACCTGTTGAGATTCGAGTTATGCCAACTAAGGGAAGAACTCTATTATTTATCTGTCCAGAGTGCATACAAAATTTCTCAATGATTCCCCAGGTTATTGAGATGGGAGCTAGGCTAGCAAATTTAGAGGCTTATATCCAAAAATTGGAAAGTAAAAGTTCTACAACACAGCCAGAGAAACTACCAATTCTTCGATCGCGCGTCGATCGAAGAACAGGTCAATTGGTTCCCTGTCTAATCGAGCCAAGCGAGATTTAAATCGTTTATCGCGACAAAAAATTGCAAATAAATATTTGTTTATTTACGTTCTGCAAAAACTTTCGCTTGTTCCGGGTACTTCTACTTAGATTTACAAATAGTTTGCTTCACTGGCTACTGCAGTTTAGTAAAAACTAGCAGATTTATCCACTTTTCTTCTCAGTTTTCGGGGACGGAACCCCGACTTTAGCCTTGAATATGGTCGAGTCTGACGATGGAAACACTTCCATTGCATCATGCTCTTCCCAGCCAAACACGGACGAGGCGATTTACGAGAAAACTCGCAAAATTTACCGCCGGATGCAAATTTATATTGAAAAATGTAAAACATGTAGCTTCCTGATCGAACCACTTCGATCTACATCTAACAAAGAATCGAAAGCGTTAATTCCTGACTTAAACAAGGCCATAGGCCATCTCAGAGCCGAACACGGACTTACAGCCTCTCAAAAAAAAAGAGCCTGTACTCTCCACAATAGATACCGGAAGAAAAAAGGCAAAGTACGTTAAAAAACCCACTTGCCAACAGATCATGACCTCTAACGCCGAGGCCATGACCTCTACGGAGACCCCACAGCACAAAACGGCCCTGACTTCTGAAAACGCGACCGAAACCGCCTGGAAACCACAGAAGGACGCAATAGAACAACCTGCTACTTCTGAGGCCCTGGTACCTCCGCCCGAAAGCACCCTCTTTAAAGTGCCCCTAAAGACACTCCCATTCAAGAGTCATATTAGAGCGGTAAAAGATGTCGGAGGGCAAATCCCGGTCCCGACAAGCAACCGTTATGAGCCCTTATCGGACATGGACGAGGGTGAAACCAGTGATGCATCATCGTATAAGCCTAATGCTGGGAATTCGCGACGAAAAGTGGTAGAAAAGAGGACATCAAAGAGAAAGGCACATGTTCTCGACAAGTCACCGACACAAAAACAAGTGAAAGCCAAGCCCCCGCCGCCGATTGTTATTCAAGGCAAATTCAACAATCACAAGGCCCTTCAGGCTGACCTTAAAAAGTATCAAATTACTAAGTATACACTTAAGTACACGAAAAACACAGTTATCGTGTACTGTGAGTAGGAAAAAGATTGGGCCTTCCTGAAAAGGAGCCTAGACCAAGACAGCGTACAGTATCACAGTTACGCTGAATCAAACCACAAAACGAAAGCCTTCGTATTACGTGGACTGGACGGTGACATAGACATATCAGACATCAAACAGGAGCTTACTGACGTATATAACATAAGCGCCAAAAATATATTCCTCATGAAGCGCACTCGAGTACCGCTCTATCTTGTTGTCTTGGACACAGGATATACATTAAAAAAGCTCAACCAGGAATGCAGACTCATACTGGACGTAAGGGTTGCTTGGGAAAATCGGCTTTCAGAAAAACCCATTATGCAGTGCAAGCGCTGCCAAGGGTTGGGACATGCCGCGACGTACTGCCGAAGAAATGTGAGATGTTCACGATGTGCGGGTCCACACGAAATTACAATGTGTGACTCCAATGAAATAAAGTGTGTAAACTGCGGCGGAGAGCACCGCTCTATTAGCCCTGAGTGCCCAGTTTACACCTACAAGGTCAACCTGTTAGCACCACCCAAACAGAAACAGACCTACATTCCTGCGCCACCCCAGGCAAGACCGGCGTGGCAAAACTCTCAAACCACCCTCGAACATGAGCGTGCTGGCCAGCGAAGAGGTCAGGGCTCAAACAAGAGCCACCATCAAGTACGGGAAGAAGACCGGACCGAAAGACAGCCCTACGACGAGCAGTTCCCGAACACTCTTAGGAGAAGCGAGCCGACCGCCCCAAAACCGAGACGTGAATCTTAATCTTAAACAAAATGTAAGTGCAAATAATACCACTGCAAAATTGCCTGTAAATCCTAATATTAATTCAAACCAAAACGCATATACTAATTTAAACAACAATTTTCATAAGCTTTCAGACACAATTAACGAAATCAATTCATTAGTCAATACCAACGAATTATTTTTTGCGTTAGACGAGTTTCTCTCAATGATCAAGGCGTGCAATGGCGATAAAATTGCCATTGTTCAAGCAACGGTGAGATTCTTCACCGAGGAAATCGGAAAATATAACATATAAGATGTCTGTTCCATGTTTCAAGTGTGTAGTTGGAATTGTAATTCAATCAGGCATAAATTGGGAGAGTTTAAACAATTTGTGCATGATAATCCTTTCTCGGTTATTTTTTTATTGGAAACCCGCATAGACCCATGGTTTGTTTTGAAGATTCGGGGTTATCAGGTCGAGAGATTTGATAGGCCCAATCCGCGCGGAGGCGGCTTGGCCTGCCTAATACGTAGATCGATTCCATATAAAAGAGTCCACGGCATCCGCTCTGTAGCAGAACACATTTGCATTGAGACCGAGAACGGTCTGCGTATTACGGGGGCCTACGTTCCTCCGCTCGCTCCCTTTACCTATGATGACTTCATGGCTTTCTTCCCGGACAACAGGAGGTCCATATTGATCGGGGATCTAAACGCCCGACACTTTGTGTGGGGCGCCGGATCTACGAACAACAGGGGCCGAATGATGTTCCGTGCAATTGAAAATAACCCAGATCTCCTTTTTCACCGCTCTGAAGTTCCAACTTTCTACCCAGCTTGGGCCCCTACCCCCTCCTACCTGGATGTTGCTGTTACGAAGGGAATCGCTGACGTCCCGCCGCTTCAGGCGATAAATGACTTGAATTCTGATCACCTCCCAATCGTGATTTGCCTTGAACCAAGGCGGCCAGAGACCTGCGAAATGAAAATTTCATACAGGAATCTCGATTGGAGGGAGTTCAGGCGCAGGTTGAACGAAGCAACGGTGGTTCCCGACCAAATAGACAGCATCCAGGAACTAGAGGCTCAAGTCCAATCATTTACCCTAAACATCCAGCGTATCCGTGATACACTCGTTCACTCTGTCAGGAAAGAGCGCCCTGCAGACTAGACTCCCTCCCAGATCATATCCTTATGCAAATAAGGACTAGAAACGCCATTAGGCGCCGATGGCAAAGGTATCATGCCAGAATCGACTATTTACATATGAATGAGCTAACTAATAACATCAAAATCCAAATCAGCGGGTACAGGACTGATAAATGGATGCAGTATGTAAATTCCTTAAACGCTCAGGACGGCTCCCTTTGGAGCCTGGCCAGGAAAGTCAGAGGAGCCTCTGCGCCCATGCCGGCTATCCGCCAAAACGGCAACGATATTATGAGTGACGAGGGCAAAGCAGAGGCCTTCGCTGATTTCCTGGAGGGGCTCCATAGGGAGTCGCCCGATACCATCCCTGCGCACACTAGCATTACTGATATAGCATCTAAATTGAAAGCGCGAAAATACCCTATCCCGCCGCCGGTGATGAGCAAACTGCTTGTCACCCCGGGGGAGATTAGGACTATATTAAACCGCCTGCCCCGAAATAAAGCTCCTGGGAATGATACCTTGCCATACTTAACTCTTCGGAATATTCCGAAGAAATCCCTCATACATTTCATGCACATTGTAAACGCCATCATTCGCCTACAGCATTTCCCATCCTCTTGGAAACATGCCGAGATCATGATGATCCATAAGCCAGGCAAAGATCCGAGGCAAACCGGCTCTTACAGACCGATTTCCCTGCTCCCCACCATGGCGAAGGTGGCGGAGAAGCTACTCTTGTCCAGGATAAGCGGCGCAGCCGATGGACTCGGTGTACTGCCCATGGCGCAATTCGGTTTCAGGGCTAGGCATAGCACTACCATGCCTGCAGCGAAGATTGCACACGACACCGTGCAGGGCTTTAACCGAAGTCAAAGCACTGCGCTGCTTCTCCTGGACATAGAGAGGGCGTTCGACAGGGTGTGGCATGACGGACTATTGTACAAGATGCATGTGAAGCTTGGCTTCCCGCTGTATCTGACAGCATTGGTCCAGTCATACCTTGCCGGGCGTACTCTCTCTGTACGCATAAACAGGGCAAGTTCGTCTGTGAGACCGCTAAAAGCCGGCGTCCCGCAGGGCACTGTTTTGTCCCCACAGCTATTCAATTACTATATAGCAGACATCCCCTCCTCCCCTAACACTTCCTTAGTGCTCTACGCCGATGACACGGCAATTTACTCGCAATCCAAAATCGCGCAGACAGCAAAAATCAAACTCCTAGATCACCTCGACATCCTTCTCCCATATTATGCGAGATGGAAAATAAACTTGAACGTCCCAAAGACAGAACTAACAATACTAACCAAAAAGAGAACTAACTTGGACATTACGCCACTCACGATACATGACATTACAGTAGACGTAAAAGACAAAGTAAAGTACTTGGGAATAGTGTTTGACAAGCAACTGATCTTTACCGGACATATGACCGAGATCCGCAGAAAGAACGCTATTGCCCAAAAAAGTTTAAATATGCTCATCAGACCAAGATCTTTTCTGAGCCCGGCAAATAAAGTAAACATCTACAGAACTATTGTCAGGCCGACTTTAATGTATGGAGCCCCTGTATGGTCTTCTGTGGCGAGTACGCACAAAAAGGCACTGCAGGTTATGCAGAACCGGTACCTAAGAGCGGCCTTCTCGGCGAGCCGATATACTAGAGTCATGGACTTGCATTCATGGTCGAATCTTGACACGGTCGAGGAGTATATCGACAAGGTTTCCTGCAAGTTCTATGATTCTGGTATACGCGGTTCGCCACTAACGGCAAACATAGCCAATGTGCGCTACGACCCGCAGAATAAACCTAAGCATGGGCCCATACACAGGGCAACGTCTCTGTTTTACCAGAACCCAAGGCCGCCTGAACAATAATAAACGCACATAGCGAGTATAAGATCAGAACAAAAGACAGGACACATACATACTGACTGGCTGTCCTGCGCGCTCCGCTGGAAAGCGATCTTGGCGAAGCTCGCTTAATATTTGCTCCTTGATTGAATGGGCAATGCCCAATACGCAATTTCCAGCTACACATCCCTCACAATAGGGCATCTTGATGCCCCTTACGTGAAAGCCAAAGAAACGTGAAAGAGGTTTTTTCAAATTGTGTTTTTCCTCTGTTCTAACCGTCACACATTTAGCACTCAAAACAAGCCTGCATTACATCAGCCTTTCGGTAATACACATTGAACCAGGCTTAAAGGGTAGGTAACCCGGGGAAGCAAATTGCAGTGGTATAAACGGCACATAGATAGGTTTATAGGTAGGTTAACTAGCCCTAGGCGTGTCAGCGATGCGCCCCTACAAATTACGTCTGACTAGATGTGAAAGGCGGCGCTAGCTGCGTGTAAACGCGACTTATAATTACCTTAGGAAGCCACCAAAACTGTAACTTTATGAAATAAATGATGTTGTTGTTGTTGGAAAAAAGCTGGATTCTGTTGTGACAACAATAAAGGAAACAAATTCTGAGCTTGTAAGATTTCTAACTCAAGATCAAATCTTTGCCAACCAATCAACATTGTAGCACCCCAAGAAGAAAATGAAGACACTAAAATAGGTAGCCAAACAACGAGTGATAAACCAGCAAATCATGGAAATTCCTTGAGCTATAGCACCAGGGTATCGGCAGTTGCAGGAACAGCACAACAGGTCAAGGTCATAGGGTCCAATAAAAATGGAAGTGATGTTGCAGCCTCTGAAAAAATATGGCTTTATGTGACGAAGTACAAAACTACATACACCACAGAACATTTGAAGGAATATCTGTCTAAGAAATTCCCAAAACATGAATTTATATGTGTGAAGACCAGTAAGACAAATAGTCCTCATAATTCCTTCAGAGTTGCTGTAGATGCCCAACTCAAGGAAACAATTCTAAACTCAAACTCTTGGCCAGTAGGAATTGAAGTATCTGAATATTTTTTTCCAACAAAAAAAGGCAATTTCCGAAATAAACAACGCAGCTACAAGAGTTTCAGGCAAAGGCAATTAAAATCAACTCAGCATACTAACCTTAAACGTTAGAAGTCTACGATTAAAGGCCAGTGATCTTGAAATATTTTTGAAATTGGAAGCTTATCCTGAGATGTTGTGCATTTCATAGACATGGCTAGATACAAATGAAGTAAGCACTTTCAAACTGGCAAACTACCAAATGGCAGCAAGTTTTAGTTGTCCGACGTCAAGGGCTGGAGGAGTGATGGTACAGATACGGGAAGATATGCATGAGCACTGCCTCGTGGGGAACATTATCTGTCAGGCAGCTTACATCTGCGATGTCATTGTTCTTCCTTTTGGTGCAAAAACAGACAATGTTAGTCTTGCTGGAATTTAGAACCAACTTATTTCTAGTGAACCAGTCCTGGGCTGCTTTCAATCGTTCAGAGGAGATATCGAGAAGCTCTGAAAGCTGAGAAGCAATTGTCAACAAGTTCGCGTCGTCCGCATAGTTTACCAGGTGTGATTCATCATCAAGAATTTCGTTTGCTAAGTCATTTACATAGATAATGAAAATTAGAGGACCCGCGACTACGCCCTGAGCAATGCCAAGGAGAAGCCGCAACTCCTCAGAAAGGTGTTTCTTGCCTTTGGACTCAATGAGGACCCTCTGTTTCCGGTCTGAAAGATATGAGCGGATCCGGTCTAAGTCTGGTCCTCGAATTCCATACCTCTCCAACTTATCAGCCAGAACTCTATGGAAGGCTGTCAAATGTCTTGGACAAGTCCAAGAACAAGCCAAGAGACAACTTTCCCTCCTCAAAACCCCCCAGAATTCTTTCAGCAAAGTCATAAATTGCCGTTTTGACTGACCTGCCCCTCAGAAAACCATGTTGTGTATCACTTATCAGCCCTTCCGAACAGAGGAAGCCCATAAGCCTAGTAAACATGGCCACCTCAAACACCTTTGAAAAAGTAGACAACAGGCTTATTGGTCTGTAATTGTCAAGCTGGCTCTTGTCTCCTTTTTTGTGTATGGGTTTTACAATAGGTTTATCGGGAAAGATTCCATAAGCAAATGAGTTGTTAATCACGTGGCACAGTGGCTCAGACACCTCCTCTGCACAGTGTCTCAACAAATGGGGGGATATGTCATCAAACCCAGCTCTCTTTTTGTTTTTTTAATTTAGGGATTATCTGAGAAATTTCTGTGGGAGTGGTCGGGGTTAAAAACAAGGATTTGTTGTGCAATGGGATGTTGCATGAGAAGGAAATGCCACTCTGGCTCTCGATGAGTTTTGGAGCAGCCTCAACCACAAACCTGTCGGCCAGTTCAGAAGGGTCTCCCGGAATGTCGAGATTTTGGGGTCTACAACATCCTCTAACCTCCCTAACCACCTGCCAAACACACCTCGACTTATTGGCACTAGTATTTCTGCGGGAGACATAATGCCCTCCACGAGCCTCCTTCAGGAGGCAATTTAATTGCCGTTTTTTAATTTTATATGCTTCCCTATATCCACCTTCAGCTCTATTGAGCACAAGTAAGATGTCCAACTCATTTTTACATGCAATCAGCCGTGGAGTGGGTTCAAAAGATTTGAAAGATCTTGGTTTATGCCAGCAATTGACCAATGGGATACACTCATTAAAGGAGGACTGAAGAATGTTTGCAAAGATTTCCCATTGCTCATCTATGAGAGGGTCTGGCGGCACATAAACACTTGTCCGGTCCTGAGAAGATAGGGAACTCTTGAACTGATTTTTATTTGGCATACTGAAGACTCTTTTGTTTTGTTTTTTTGATGTTAAGTGTGTCTTACCTATATCTTCACAAAAAGACAATCTTTGTGCATTATGGTCAGATATGTGAGTGTCCACCACACTGGTTGTATATTTGTAAAGATGTTGTCAATACAGCTCTGACTGGTCCTACCCATTCGTGTATTTTCCAAAATCGACGGAACAAAATTAAAAGACTTAAACAGAGTTAACAATTCCTGAGTGTTATTATTTCTCACATCTAAAATATCTATAGTAAAGTCTCCTGGGATAAAGCATAGACAGTTGTCACTTAAAATTATATCTAATACATAACCTAGTTTATTCAAAAACTCATTGGCAGTGTGGGACTGCACTTAGTAGATGGAGAGTCCTACAGCCTTCTTAACTCCTAGTTGAATTTGAACAGCAGTACATTCAAATATGCTATCTACCGATGCCATGTTCATGTCATCTCTTTGGCCGCATGAGAGTGATATCTCTCTCTCTCTATCTCTATCTCTATATCTATCTATATCTATCTGTCTATATATCTATCTATCTCTATCTCTCTAATATAATCGGGGTTCTGGTTGAGATAGTTTTTGGAAAAATTGTGGTATTAATCTATTTGTTTTTTTTTGTTTTCTTTCCAAAAAATTGAAGATCATTCAAATATTTCCACCATAAACTATAGTTTTCTCAATTTTTGCTCATCATCGTCATGTTTATAGGTTATCTGCGTCTGTTTTAATTCAACCGCCGCGGCTGTACGGTTTCCTAACAGGTGCGCATGCGTCGGTCGAAAATGCACATATATTTACATTTTTTTCTCGATTTTGGGTATGCCTTGGGTCAGTTTTGGTTGGTTGCGCCCCCGGAGCGAGCGGGGGACTATGCGTGAAGTGAAATCTGGCTGGTGCAAATAAAAATGGCTTTTTATAGCGTGACTGTAATATAAATGTTAGCTCCAATACCCCCCCCCCCCCCATTACGTTTCTCCAAATATTTGAACACTTCATGGATGACCCTTCGCTCGCTACCGGGGCTCAACGAACAGGAACTAACCAAAACTAACCCTATATTATAGTCGCGCTATAAAAAGTGGGGATCTCGTACGCTCGATACAAATAGCGACCCGGAATCGATATTATGTTGTATTAACATCATAATTCAAAAGTGGAATGTACTTACTCTAAAATATTATATGAAATCTCCCCGGAAACTTTCCAAATCAATCAAAATCACTTAACAGCTCCCACATAATTTTCATTTCATTCTTGGCGTCCTTACAAAAACGAAACAAAATTACTGGAAATTCGATTTTGAATGTCAGATCAGTACAGTTTAATTTCTTTATGGACGTAACAACGTGCTAAAAAGAGACAGCAATATGACGGAGCGCCTTTCGGGACGAACCGACATAATTAATTTTTTAAAAAAGCTTAGTAGGCAGTGAAGTAGGCACTTTTTCGGGGTGTCGTTTCGGTCGAGTAGGTCGTAGGTCAAAAGCGGCGCCTTGATTAGTGTGTTTACATAGCTTAAGGCGAGTCAAACACGAACCGCGTTTACATCTTTTCGCTTGGACGTATTTACAAAATTCGTTTGAATGGAATACGAGACAAAAATAATAGCAAGTTAGACTTCAGCAACTATTGAGCATTTCAAAATTCGTTTTTGAAGTGAATACTCTCTCTTTCTTATGGAAATGGTAAAGAACACTAACACGTGTTCTGTGTTACACGCGGCTTTTTTGAAGTGAAACTTCTTTAGCGAGGGTAAAGTCAGGAAAAATGCTAATCACAGTGAAACGCCCCTTTAATTAAGTACGTTTCAGTATAGCTAGAGGGTTGAAATTTTCAGGACATGTAGCCAGGGTGAAATGAGGATCCTGGGCAACAGTGGGGAGGGGGGGGGGGATTATACCCGCCACTTCCCCGGATACCCAAATAATTTCGAAAAAATAGGAAAAAAATTAAAAAAAAAAAACGTAAACGAAATAAGAATAAAGATTTAAAAAAAGAAAGAAGTTAGAGAAACGCGGTTTTCGGCGAAAAAAAGGCGAAGAATTTCAGCTACAATGTCGGCGATGACAAAAATGGGGCGAAAAAAAATGCCTTATGAAAAGAAAAACAAAAAATGAAAAAATTTTTAAAAAAGCATGAAAAAAAAATTCATAAAATTATTAAAAGTATAATAAAATGAAATAAGAAAAAAATATTAATGAAAAAAAAAACCAAAAGATTGTTCGGAGAGTCGATAAAGGTATTTTAAAACCAAATAAGACAAAAAATTAATAAAAAAAAGAAAAAATTGTTCGGAAAGGTAATAAGAGTATCATAAAACGAAATAAAGAAAAAAATAAATAAAAAAAGATTAGAGAAGTGCAGTTTTTGGCGTGATAAGGTTGAAAACAAAGAAGAAAAAAACATTAAAAAAACTGTCGAAGCCGGGGGCAAAACTTGAGAAAAAAAGCTTAAAATAATGAAAACTCAATTCCTTATATCTCTTTCAGAAGTTTCACTTCAGTTGTGTGTTTATAAAGGTAAAACACGTATTTTTTTTAATGTCAAGGTTTGAGAGCAATGTTCGCCGCGAGATGCGAGGAATACGTCACGCAAGTGGACGAGCTCCAGCAGCAACTGAACGCGGCCGAAGACGAGAAGAAAACCCTAAATCAACTGCTCAGACTAGCCGTCCAGCAGAAGCTATCGCTCACGCAACGCCTGGAAGAGCTCGAAGTAGACAGGGAGATAAGAAATAACGCCAGACGACAGAACAACCGCAACTTCCAGAGAGCCGGCAGGTCCAACAGGGACGGCATGTTTTAGCCGAGGTCCAGACCTAGACCTGTCGTCTATGCCGTCGCATTTATCGCATCGTTTTTCAAGGTATAGACAGTGGGGTGGACAAGGATAGAATGTGGTTTTCTGTCCTTGAACGCAACAACTGCTCCGCTGGCTATTTATTTATTTATAATTCTATCTAGGTATAGCAAGGTGATTAGGTCTGAGGTTTAGATAAATTAGATGTAATGCGGTGGTTGGGTTCTGATATGTAGTAGCCATCTGTTGATTTAATTGTTTATTAAAAAGACAGGTGCGTCAGTGCCGTACGTCTTCCTTATAGCGGTTTTTCTGGTCGCGAGTAAATTTTATTTTGTAGCACACATTTCCTTTCGCTAACTTTTTCCCACCAACTTTGATGGTATTTTCAAATCGCCGATTTAGTTGGCAATAACGTGTGTCGTGTTTAGAAAACCGATGATTTTACGCTGGTTTAGCGTATTATTGCTACAATCTGAAAATACCCTTCAAACTAGGTTTGTAAAAAGAAGATTGAATAATTGTCTTCACTACAGACCAAGTAAATAAAGCATTTATTAAGCATACATACGATTAAATACAAGGATAAATTTTCAATTAAAACAAGTTTAATGTGATAATATATAAATTTTATATTTCGGCTGAGGTATGAACGAATAAGTTCTTTGTTGTTTTTGCATTCTTCAAGGCAGCATGCTTCTTATCTTTATTATGGCAATTGCTATTTTATTTCGTTATTTTTCAAAATAAAAGACACTTATTTAAGCCCTTGTTTTAAATGAATATGCTTGCCACAATTATTTCGTAACCTGGGAAAGATCCTTGTGGCATAAACTCCACTCTGTACGCATTTTGGCAAATAACAGGATTTCTAGTTATTACAAGGATATTCTGATTTAAAAATGAGCTTAAATAAGTATAGTTATATAGTGAGTGAGTGAACTTTTTTTACTGGAATAAAGTCAATATTTAACAAATAGGCTCGGACCATGGGCATTTTTGTATAATAAACAGCAATGGCATAAGTCAACGTTTATTTCCTTAATAGAATTTTCCATAATGTTTACTTTCCTAACGTTTCGAGCCATCCAACATATAACCCATTAGTCTGGAAAATCGGGAAGGCCCAGGCAGTTGCGTTTTCAAACATTTATTCCAATGATAATTGAAGTGTCCACACTGTATTTGGAGTGTTGCAATATATATATAATTTTTTTTTATTAAAATTATTTATAATTTTTTATATTTATTATACTGTTATAGTGAATGTTTTTAATGTGTTAAAAGGTTTTGTTAACCTCTTACCGTTGGTAAGTCTGGTGTTATCAGTTTCCGCAACGCGAGAACTGTGTCCATAAAAGTACATTATTGACTCACCAACGGTAAGTATTGAACGTAGTATTAATGCAATTAAAGAAAAAAAAACAAAAAATTATGTTAATTTTAGACGTAACGCTAGCTTCTAAGGAGTGTAATAATAATTTTATAACCTAAAAAATATCAGTTGGGTTCGCGATAAAATATATAGGGTGTCCTAAATGAGCAGGGCGAGCACCTCGACCCTATTTATTCATACGTATTGTATAGAAGGGTTTTTTTCTTCAGAACTCCATCCTATTGAGCTTGTTCATTAGGACACCCTCTATGTGCTCTGTCAACGCTTTTGCATAACCTGATTATGGTTACGGGAAATGGAAAAGCAATGACGAACCCTGTGTAGTATTTCAAACTCTTTTTTGTCGTAACTAACTGAAACTCTGATGATGATGTTGCTCTTCAAGTTGCTGGTAAAATCCTTCGACCATTCTGTTTCGGCTTCAAAAATTGATGGACATTTTCATACTTTTTATTTTCAGCTCCCAGAGGTCAATCGGACCAAGAGCAGCTTTTTACTTTAAAATAAAACCATCAATTTTTGCATCCGATTTAGATAACCAAACATATAGACTTTAAGTGTACACTTCGTCTAAGCTCATTTTAACGTTTTGATCAATATTTTCCTTGTAAAAATTTGCATCGGCTGATACACTGGCCAAAAGCGCAAACTAATCATACACAAACTCAATTCGTTTAGTTATGCTGGATAATGTTGTAGCAGAATAATCTGAAAGGTCAGACATGTGTTTGATATTATTACATGTATAAGAAAGAGAAAGATAGTAGCGAGTTTTCGGGTTAAATTGACACATAGACCATGGATTAAGCTTCAGTTCATAGAGAAAGTAATACTTCTATTATTTCCTCGATGCTTTATAAAAATTCTTCTCTCGTTCTTTGGGTTTGTGGTTCGACTGATCTATATAGGTTGTCATATGATACCAAATCAAACAATACGAAAAATGCTATAAATGTATTTACCCTGATATCTGAATAGCACAATATTAGAAAGCAATCTATGGCTCAAAAACTTCCCTACTTAACATCTCCAATTAAAACGATAGCGAACACAACGTGTTAAACTGTAAACTTTCACAAACTCAGTTCTGTTGCAGTTCAAGCGAAATTGTCATAGTCACTCGGGAAAGCTGAAAACTTTCAAATCCGGACGGTAAAAGTTCTTTTACTGATGATGCAGGCAAGGTTTGGACTTAAAACAAATCGGACTAAACTTACGATTTTGTTATTATTTCAATGACAAACACTCGTCTTGAATAATTTATGACAATCACATTTTTTAGTTTCTTTTCTACATTTCAAAAGCGGGTGAAAAATCACAACTTAGAAATTCGAAAACTCGATTCCAAGAGGAAAAATTAAAAATCTCCAACTATCCCGCGCTCCCGATCGTTCCACCTGTCAACAGTGTCAACCAACCGGGCGTCCTCTTTCCTCTTCTCTCGACCCTTCTCGATCACCGATAGCTCACAAATTTCTCATATGGCTGCTCCTGCCACTTTTCTGACCAATCAGCATTCCTCGCGCCTAATATTCCTTTCTCTCTTTCGCTGAACGATTACTGTAATGTCCTTTCGCTTTAAACATTCACAGGTTGCCCACACAGTTTGCCACCTTCGCGAATGATATTAGAGATCTCCCGCACAGCCGTTATTTATATCATCCGTAAACGAAAAATAGGAAGATTCTAATTTAAATTATTCTAAAAACCAACCTGAGCCATAGATTAAATAGAGAACAGTTACTAAAACTAAACATTTAAAGCAATAAAATTATAATAATAATAATAATGAAATTAGAATAATAATAATGAAAAAGAGGGATCGACTGTGGCTCTTTAATTGAAGTTTAATACATGGTTATCTGTCAACCGGAACGGCCATTATGATTGGTCCTAAAGTATCAGTTGATGTCTATTCAAAGGCCATACGTATTTTCCGTTGGTTCTGAGTCCATAGTTACTTTAACCCTGTCTGTCCATTGGACCACGGAAATATTCCCGTCCCTTTTGAATAAAGTGAAAATTTTAACTTTAAACAATACGGAGTGTAAAAATAGTATTGCAATAAGTTTTCCGTGAATATACATTATATCGCTCGTTCACAGCGGTGTTGCCAGATCAAAAATTTTAATTTCACTAGGAAAATATGAATAAATTTCGGGTTTTGAAGTTTAGGTTCAATTAATAAAAACGTAAATTGTCTGGATATGGATAATTTTCCTAAACTTAGCAACACTGCATCAACGGCTTGCCTAGATGTTTGCGAGGGCAGTGCCCCTAAAACGATTGCGATCCTATTTTCTACACCCGATACGATAAAAGTCACACATTTGAATGTAATCATCCATCCATTTATTTATGTAACGCATTTTTACTAACCGGCAGCTAAACGGTTGGCTGCCCGATCTGTGTTTCTCATGATAGTGTTTATTGATATTTAATATTGTTGACTATTACTTCCACAGTCTGCTTAAATGTGGTTAATGTTACTTAATTGTACCTAATATTTTTAATAAAATCGATATTATCCAAATAGATCGGCACGTTTTTATTAGACAGATGAGCTGAGACGTCACGTGGTTATGCACCACATAATAATTCAAGCTCCTGGACTATTGCAAACTAGCTGTTGTTAGTTGTCAAAATTGACATGTAGATTGACAAGAGACTATTTATTTTGTCAAAAGAACCATCATAATGTTTACAGTTTAATTCTTAGACAAGGAAAGAAGAGGACAGATAACATGGGAAAAAGCCTGTTACCAGCTGCCACATAAATTACTGGGTAACTTCAATAAATTAATTGAAATTATAAGTAATAATTAATAAGTTAAATTTTCAGTCGTAAAATAATATAGCCATTTTATAGGTAGAGTATGAAAAATATATTACCTACGCCTCTGTTGAATGACTCTCCTTGAAGAAGATTTATGGCTTTATTGATTATTTGATGACTGAAACTATCCAAGATCGGGTATCAAATTACTCGATAATTAAATAAACATCCCTACCACTCAGAGGTAACACAATGTGTACATTATGCATTATTATTAAAACAAGAAATATGCAAATAAACTACAAGGTCAGCAGACAATAATTACCTGTGAAATGAAATTCCAGGCTCCTTCTTCTCACTTCGACTCTTGCAACCATATGCCGAACAATTTACCATTATGAATCTTAGTTTTTATCTCTCTTTGTTCAAAAACTCACAAAATAACTGCAAAATAGCACCGCCACAACAATAGATGTGTTCGCCACATAAATAATGGCCGCCGCTCAGAAAAGGCTTCAATTTCAGTACATTGGCTTAATGTCATGCGCGGTATGCTTACTCTTACCTAATCTATGGTTCAATCGCTATAATCGAGACCTCCAGGCGGTGTTGCCTTTTATGGCCTTCGGCTCAAACAATTAATGTGAGAAGCCTGATGGCGTTTTGTTTATTATCTACGATTGGCATGTAACATTTCAATACCGAGTATCTATTTTTGCATAGTCAAAATCATTTGGAAATATCAATTTTGGAAAATACTTCATGTTTCCGCCGACACGACGCTGTCAAGCCACGGCCACCTGGTGGCCGTGGTCAAGCTGACCCACCTTGAATAAAGTGACAGGTTCAAACCCAACTGTCACATGTGACATACATTTGTCAGACCAGCATGTCCAATGTTACGCCGTCCTAAATAAAAACTTTTTACATATTCGTTCCAAGATGATCAGCCCCTGAAGAATGGCCCTCCTACATCAAAATTCATGTACAATAATGCGTAAGTATGCTCACAGCATCTAAAGAATAATGTTAAATATTGATTAAAATGGCTTTCACTAAGTACCTATGTAGCTAAAAGGCAAGAATAATAAACTAATAAGTTACCGTTCTTGGCCAAAACGTAAAATTTCGTTATCTTTTTTAGTCAATTTACTAAAACTACCAAAAGTTTGGTTAAATAATCATCCATTATCATTAAGTTGCTTGTCTGCAATACTTCTGTTTTGTTCGATTAAAAAAAACAGTTGGTACTCATTAATAGACATAGCCACTGAACTTATCGATAAGCATCGGAACATCTCTAGTTATTATCATGTTATTTAGTAATTTTCTAGAGACATAATGAAGTGAATTACAGTATAAAAGTCTTTTTGCCGCGAGATAATTTCCTAAATGAAATAATTAAATATTTTGTTATTTCCAAGGGAAAATAATTAAGCATATTTAATGACGTCATTGTTTTTGACATTTGAGTCTCTCTGCAACATAATCCAAGGTATCGGAATTTAGGCTTAAGCAATCGTCACTCCGTATAAAAAAAATGAGCGAATCTGCTAGTACTCGAGACACTGATGTGTAAACATGTTCTATATCAACATGCACAAATATTTAGGCGGCCCTCGTAAGATCACTGCGCATGGTTCTGATGTCGCAGCCGCTTGCACATTTCCGTCCTTTTTGCCTCGATTTACCCTCATACCGCCGCATAAGATGTTAACACATCAAAAAACAAGAAATATAAATAAACAATGGTTATATAATTTCAGATTTCATTAAGTAAAGAAACGGCAGAAATAGCGCAAAATAGTAAATAAAATGCCGTTATCAGCGATCGAATCCATTATATTGACGTTTGCGATAGTGGGAACCGTCCATCTGTTGGTTACGTTGCTGACTACTCTGGAAAACGGTGACGTCGACCATCGACCCGTCATGAGGGATCTGGCAAAGTACAAGTTTCTGCACGAGAACAAGATTAACATCCAGCAAGCGACCGCACCATTTTTTCATTAAATACCTTTTCTCAAAAAGATATGGTTTAATATATAATTTTTTTTAATGAATTCTGGTTTGTCTAATGCCATTGCGCAACAAACGTGTATAATCTAAGGTAACGTTTGCGCAATAATGAAGCGTGTTGTTTTTTAGACATTAAGTTTTCATATCATCTCTGATGACACATAAATAGGGTTATTACGTGACAATTGGCAACATTGCATTGACACTTCGACAAAAGCAGCCGAAACTTTGGACAAGGAATGTGAGGAACGCGTAATTGCCACCAACGTTTTCAGACAGCAATCTGTTTACAACTTTTCTGGTGATCTTCTTGGCCCTCCACTCGCTTCGAAGCGCAACCAAACAAAACTAACCCAAGATATGCCCAAAATCAAGAACAAACGTTTAACATACATAACCTTAAAATAAATACAAATTTTGCTTGGCACTGCGGTGCGGTGCGCGGTGGTTCCAACCAGCAACCTTCGCATCACAACCACATTATCTAACCACCAAACTACCAGACCCTTAAAGTTAATCCAGCGAAGAAATGAGTAATTCTACTGATTCGGTCAACGGTGTGTTGTGGAAGGTCGCCAGAGAAGTTGACACCAGACCGCTGTTGGAAGACGTTACTTGATTTTAACCTCTAACGAGTTTGGAGCTCTGACAAGGGAAGGGAGTGGACGAGTAAAACCGGCAGCTATTCTGTTACGGGTTGGCTCCACGATTTGGCAAGCGTCAAGTGTCGTCAAATGCTTCACGCATTCTCGAACAGTGGCGTTTCATGAATATTTCATTATAATCCTAGCAAGAATATGCCTTATTAGGTACATTCTCGTCACTAGATTATATCTGTTATTTTATACTCCATACTACTTCCATTACTGGCTTAAATCACAAAATGCAATGATTGAAATATAACAAATATATTTCCTTAAAAGATCAAAACAATGTACGCCACTTCGCGACATGCCATTTTTAAGGGTAATTATCACCGACCTCCATTATAGTAATTATGTGATTCTTATTAGCAATCATGACTGAAAATGTTAACAAAGCTAATATAAAAGTACAAAGAAAGGCAGCCTGAAGTATAGTCGTAATCATATTTTGAAATAATCTATATCTCAGCTCAATAAAGAAAATAAATAATAAATATTAGCCTCAGTAAGAACTAGGTGTAGAATATATTTACCTGTGAAAAGTAATTGCAGGTTCCCTTCGGTCATTGTGACTTTTACAGCCATAAGAACAACAAAACACTATATTGTTATGGACTAATTGAAGTATTTTGAGAGTTTTTCACAACAAAAATCACCAAAATACACGGAGGTGCCGCTTTGAATGTCTGGCTCCTATTAATGGCGTTCGTTCGCTTTTTGATCACACGTACTGCGCTCAGCCGTAAAGCGAGA
This sequence comes from Pissodes strobi, assembly GCA_016904865.1. Lineage (NCBI taxonomy): Eukaryota > Metazoa > Arthropoda > Insecta > Coleoptera > Curculionidae > Pissodes > Pissodes strobi. Next base: position 48,398 of record MU187009.1, read on the forward strand.
TTATCTTTTCACTCCCTTCCCTTATCAAAGGTTTGGGTTTGGAGTCTGTCAAAACATGTTGCCAAAAAATCCTGGCAGTTGACGCCATAACATTCAAAAGAAGAAGAAGACTCCGATTTTTTTAATACTTACTTAGGTTAAGTTTAAGTAAATCACTTTTTTCTTTATTTTTTCCCAGTATTTTTTGTTTGCTAATTCATTTGCAGTTTCAGCATAAAATATTTTTTCTTTTCTCTGTTTTTGCGATGCGTATTTGATGTTGGTTAACGTTAATAGGAATTTGTGTGTGGGCAAGGTAATCTTTAATACAATGTATTGCTTTATCTATTTATTCAATCGAATATCTTTTTATCGCGTTTTTAGGGCGTGCATTAGGTATAATTCTAGGGAAGATACGCGAAATGCTCAGTATGGAGAACGTTGTAATAGAGGAAGCCCTGGAGGCCGTAATTAAGCCTGACCAATGCTTAATATGTAATGTTAAGCTGACTCATCCCAGTGTCGCCGAATCCCATTATAGTTCAAAGAGACACAAGAATAATGTTGTTATATTTAGAGGCGAAGTGAGGAAAAATCTCGCAGATATACAACGCATAACTAATCCGAATGCCCTTCCGGCAAATCATCTAGTGGATTTGACTTGTAAAGTGTGTAATTTGAAGTTCTCATCTCATACTGCTCTTACAATGCATTATCAAACAGGTGCCCATATAATGTGAGTGCAGTTTACTCATTTTAGTTTTAAGTGTATTTAACAGGTATATCGAGATTACTACAGGCATTAAATAATTATATTAGTAGCCTGTTGACGGCACATATTTTTAGCTGATGTTTTGTTATAAATTGATTTTAATTCAATGTTACTTTGGATTTTTGATCGCATTCATCATACTTTTTTCTGGGTATTGAATAAGACTGAGTCTAATGTTCATTTGGGTAAAGTCAGCTCGACTTGACTTCAGCCAATCAAGAGAGAAAAACAGGTATATAAGGCGTTTAAAGTCTTATTTGGATCACCCTGTGCATCTTGTCAGTCTCTGTTATATATTAGTTGGAATAATCATTGACTTAACGACCAAATTATAAACGTGTTAATCAACTATTATAATAAATATGTATTATGGCGATCTGTATATATTTATATTTGATTTTGACTCACACATTTCAGTATAGCTCAGATGATAAAGCACTTCCTCTCTCTACCACTGCCAAGATTTTTTTTTTTTTAATTTCATTTAGTTTTTTTATTTTTAATATCACCTTGATGAGGTTTTTACTTCTGTGGTGTGGTCGCACATATTAATTTTATCACAGCTTAAAAAATATTTTCTACTTTTGATAAAGTAAAGTAAAGTAATCTTTATTCGTCTCTCAAGCTCACAACAAAATGAAGCCTATCGGACTTGTGAATATGCCTATACTAATACAAAAACCTATACTAAAATACTAAGAATACGTACATACAATTTACAATGCTAAGTACTCATTGACACCATAAAAAGCTTGACCCACCAAGAAGTGATACAAAGTAATCTTAAAAGAAACAATGTGTTCACCAAAGAGTTGCAGAAATTTATTATAGAAGATAATTCCCTGAAATGTAGGTGAGTTTTGACCAACGCTTAGACGAGAATATGAAAAATGTAGATGACTTTGAGATATCGTGTTATAATTATGTATATCTGAGTTTTTAAGAAATTTACTCTCGTTTTCTTTAATGTGCAGAATAATTGAGTATATGTAAAGATACCATTCTTTAGGTTTACTATATTAATTTTTTTAGAAATGAGGATTTATATTGTGCGGCTTGTTGTATTCGCACAACATCGAATGAGAGGTTATGGAACCATTTCAAAGGTGCAAAGCATCAGGAGAAAATGGCGGCTATGGGCGTTTCACAAATTAATGGTAGGTGCATTAATATGTTTGCCATAAGCATAAGAAATATCTACCATTCAAAAAACGTTACAATTTTTACAAGAACTTTTAACTTAGCAGTATGACAGTAATACAATTATTATCATTATTTGCCATGATCCATTCTCTAGCGGTATTTTTCAGGACAAAACAGTCCGTTTTGCAGTAACTTGCCTAGAGAACTAAAGGAATTGATGCTTGTCGACATTTGCCGGGTCTGTAACGAATCGTTTCGGACGGCGAAACTCGCTTTGAGTCACTATTCCCAGCTCAAACATGATCTTGCAGTTCGACGTTGGTTTAAGGTATGTAAACTCAATAAAAGTTACTCTAGTTACTAGTTAGATATATAACTAACGTATCAATAATTTATATTAAAGTTATATATTGATTAGCTACTTCACAAAAACGTTGTTTTTAGGAAAAACGGCAAGTTGGAAAAATTAATAAAGAGAGTAATATAGACATACCTCGACGTATAGAAATACCTAAACGTATAGAAACGCCTACACCGCCCCAAATAGAAAAGTATGTATTAAAGTAATGATAATAGTAATAATAATTATGCATAAATAGTCAGTTATTAGCATATAATATATAATACGCGGAAATTTTTAGATACGAAGGTTACTGTTACCTTTGTAAAACGAGTTTTGCTTCAAGGGTGGAAAAGGAGGATCACACGCTAAGTTTTCCTCATGTGGATTTAGCTGGACGAAAATCGTATCTAATAAAACAAGGTTAGTAGCCAGCTTCGTGCAGAGAAGTTTGTTTTAATTTAAATGGGCCATTCTAGACAATTAATAAACTAATATAGTTTTTTTTCGTCAGGTATTATCCAGGATTTTTGGGTCGTTGGTAACTCGATAGTGCACTGCAAACTTTGCAACATCACCTTGAATAGCTCATCTAACATAAACTCACATTTCAACGCCAAATATCACTACAACAATTATGACGACTGGTGTACTAACAACCTGCCTAAAAAGGTAATATTTTTTTTATTGGATCTTAATGTCTCATTTTCATCCCAAAATATATGAATTTATTTGATATTCTAAGACTGACGAGCTTTCTTGGATAGGCTATTGGCAAAGAAGGTTTTACCGAAAGTTATATGTATCATATTTTTTATTTCAAATGGCACCCGGTATATGTTGTGGTACATTTAAATTGTTAATGCAAAGTGTGAATATGGAGAAATTCGACTTGATTAGAGAGAAACTAATGATATTCATTTAATTTATGTTATCGAATTAGTTGGTTATCGCATTTCCATAACTATATCTTCGGGCTTGCTGATTTCGAAAATGATTATAGGATATAAACGATTTTTTCCCCGTCTCTCTTTATAGCACATCCATCGTAGGCCTCGCCTATTCTAGTTCCATGTATTAACACATACAGTGTGTGTCCGGAAATACCGTTCGAATAATTCAGTGATTCTACATAAGAAAACATGAATATTTTTCATATGAACCTGGCTCTAGAAATGCATAGTTTCCGAGACAAACTTAAAAAGAAAAATCGGTTTTTTATTAATATCATAAATATCCATTGACCGATTCTGTTGAAATTTGATAGTGTTATCTCTAATTAATAAGGGGCTAATTTAGCCTTAATTAGATTAAAAATATAAAGCAAGTATTTAAGATAATAATTAAAAAAATCGATCTTTAAAAAAAAATTTAAAACTGATTTTGATTTTTTTTTCTCGAAAACGAAGCAAGATACGAATGCAATTCAAGAAGCAAAAATGTTGTATTTTTAGTTGTTTAATACGAAAAAATTAAAAAGTCAGTGGCGCACATTTTTTTCTCAATAATATTCGGTATGATGCCTTCCGAGACGCCTCTACACTTCATATTTTTAATCTAATTAAAGCTAAATGAGCCCCATATTATTACAGATAAAAATCCCAAATTTCAACAGAATCGGTCAATGGATATTTTTGATATTTAAAAAACCGATTTAAAAAAAAACTTGGGAATGTAATAAAACTGGTTTTGATTTTTTTTTCTCGAAAACGAAGCAAGATACGAAAACAATTCAAGAAGCAAAAATTTTTTATTTTTAGTTGCTTAATACGAAAAAAATATAAAATATTTTAAAAAGTCATTTCCAAACTTAGCATTATTATTTAGTGAAAACTTGCAATTTAGTTGTTTGCTGTTAGATATTACTACTTGTCTGCAAGGTTTTTACGTTTGAGTGTGTTGTGTTTTCCGCGCTTTTATGCCTAAGTTGTCTGAAACAATCCACAAATTCCGTGAGCAATGGAATCTAAGAAGCAAAAAAACGCACGGGTAAACTGATAAAGTATTCATCAACATATAGTGCGTTTTAACTGGAAGTGCTGTTGAATATCGTTAAATTCGTTCTCAGCCTCAGAAGCTCAGGTGACCCAAATGAAGACTAGAGTTATGCTGTATGCTTGTCAAAACTGCTCTGATGGAATAAAAAATCCGGCAAAAGGATCATCAGGTAAATTTACGAGTGAACTGCTAAAGGTGTTCGACTCACTAAGCGCTCAATTGTCTAAGAAAATTTCCAAAAAATGGACAATCTCGATGCTTCTTTCCAGAACAAAATGACAGAACTCCAATCCAGCTTCACAATAAATGAATCCATCATTAAAACTGAAATGAAGGAATTAACTAAAAACATCGGCCTATTAAAGGCAGAGGTTAACAAGCTCGAAACATCAAATAAAAATACTCTGAAACTAAAACAACATGAAGTGACAGAGATAACTGATATTTCTTCCAATGCTAACTCACATGGAGGTCTTAATCAAGGAGCTGTCTGATAAACTTAACAAATTGGAAAGTGAACTCCTGGTCCTTAGAAATTCCCTAATAACCTTGACGACCTTGCACTGTTATTATAATAATATATACAAGTCTTGAACCTACATCAACTCGATATATATAGGAAATTAAAAGACTGAGGAACAATCGTTTATATCAGTTAGTATAAGCAATATTATACAACGTAATATAATGATAATCATAGCGAGAATTATAAGTAATAATTAATGTGAATACAGAACTCAAATATTACCTGGAGTATTATTCAAATGAGTAAAAGAGTTCTACAGTTTGATAAGTTTCAAGAATGTTTGAAAAATTTTGTGCAACGGGACTGTTTGCGCAACACGTTGCGTAGTGTATGTGTGTTGCGCTTCGTTGTGCAATATTTTAGTTGCCAGCCAGATTTCTTGGCGCGACGTCGCTCCCAGTTGCTTCTTGTAATCATGACGACCGTTAAATATAGAGAGTTTTGGAGAGTTTCTCGAACAATGCACAACTTTTAACTAAAGTTTGATCAAAATTTTACCAAGTATATGGGTGATGCAGTTGTGCAACGCAATGTTGCGCATCGCTTTGTTGCGCATTTGTTTGATAATGTATGGGCCCCTTGAGGCTTAATAACTCTTAACCCCTCCCGGCGGCGCGTCGGAATGACAGTTTGCAATGTTGCCGCTGTTAACTATTATTATTTATTATCCCGGTTGGGACAAGGACATTGATATTTGAAGATGCAAAAACGTTTCATTAAGGATAAGAAGATACAGGACATTTCAAAAACTGCAAACAAATTAACAATATTAAAAAGTAAATGGAACTAATAGCCTTGTTTTATATTAATAAGAAATTTTAAGCATGCAATTTATCCATCTGCAGCAGGTTTCTTCCAGTTCTACATTTCTGGTTGTTCTCGTAAGAGGTGTGAAGGAAGTGTTGTCAGATGTTCCCTCAAAGTCTAGGAATGTTCCCAGCATAACATCTCCGTTTTCCAGCGTTCTTTTCACTTTGCTTGCTAGTTAATGGAGTCCCGTTTCTGTTGATCGTCCTGTCTTGAAGGCATGTTGGTCTTGATGGAATGGTCTAAACGATTGCTTGGACTATAATAATTGTAATGTGATTATTTGAAAACTTTAAGTTCTGATTTGGAAAGAAAAAATCAGCTGGCTGGCAGTGTATATAGAAACCAGTATCTAATACTAATCTAATAATGGTTTTTTTGTTATGTGTGTGTTGACTGTTTGTTTACAAAAAAAATTGAATTGAGTTAAATCGGCTTTCATCCGCGTTAGATTGGAACTATTTTGTGTTTTTAATATAAAACTACACATTTTAAACAACAACAAAATATAGAAAAGGAGTATTTTTGTGAAAAAAAAACAAATAAAACTGTGAAAATTGGTTTGTGAGGTTGGGTTATCACAGGATTGCTATAACTGCTCAAAAATATGTGTGTTGAGGGAGGAAAAAGGAAAACTGTTTGGCTTTCCATGTGATTTTTGCAAGAAGACCATATGCAGCGAATGTACTGGTGCAATGGCCGGAGAAATAAGAGTTATTCCTAGCCCTTCTAGAGCTACACGTTATCTCTGCCCTTGCTGTAAAGAAACCATAAATAAGCTCACAGAAACCCAAGAAATAGTGCAAAAGTCACAAGTGGAACTAAAAAAAAAACAAATAGCAGGGGGAGGAAACAGCTAAAAATCTGGCAAATTTAAAAAATGAGGTAGACTTTTTAAAAAAATCGATGGAAAGGAGGAAAAATGAAAATGAGGCTTTAAAGGAATATATCGCAGATATAAGAAATGAAATGAGTCAAGTTGAGAACAAAATTCCTGCGGTGAGCTATGCTGATGCCTTAAAAAAAAATCTAGAAAAAAAATGGAAAACATCAAAATGCCAGTAGAAAGTGGGGTTGAGATGGGAGTAGAGCCAACTTTATTTGAGATGAGGGAAAGAGAACGCCGAGCCAACAATATAATTTTTTTTGGTGTGGATGAGGCCAATACAGAGGAGAAAGAGAGGGTGGATAAAGAAACTATAGGTAGAATGTATGTGGGACTTAATTTAAAAATACCGGAGACTGCCAAGGTGTATAGACTTGGAAAGGAGGCACCAAATAAAAAAAGGACAATAAAAGTAGTATTACCATCAAGACAGGAAGCATTGAAAGCTCTTAAAAATAGAAAAACATTGGAGGAAAAATTTCCTGGAGTTTACATTAAAGGTGATCAAACCGAAAACCAACGGAAATACCTAAAGCAGACTTTGGCAGAGCTGGAAAGGAAGAATAGTGAGGGACAATCAAACCTGATAATAAAATACGTCAATGGCATTGCCAAAATACAAGAAAAACTTGCAAAAACTAAGTCTGGTTAAGGTAGTTGAGATCTCATGTTGGTATAGCAACCTCAGTTCAGTGGTAAACAAAATTGATGAATGGAAGGCAAGGGTAATTGCAAAAAGCCCAACAATTGTCATGCTAACAGAAACATGGCTAAGGGATGGATTAGCTGATATCATCATAAATCTAGCAGGTTACAGCATCTTTAGAAGTGATTGGCCAAACCAAAAAAGTGTATTTTTATTAAAGATGAAGTAGACGGGCATGAAGTGAGATGTATACTTAACAGATGTCCAAATAGATGCAGTTTGGTTAGATATACAAATAGCCAAAATCAAAGTCCTTGTAGCGTGCATCTATAGGCCAGGAACTACCCCAGATGAGCAAGCCAATACCCAAATGGTCTCCACGATCAGAACAGCATTTACCACAAAAAAACCCAACATTTATAATCGGAGATTTCAACTACCCTAACATAAATTAACATAAATTGGGACAACCTCACAGTTTCCCCACTAGATAAGAAAACTCAAGACTTCATGGATATGTACCAAGAATCAGGTGCAACTTAAATTTTCCAACTCGTTTCCGGAACAATCAGAGTTCTCTGCTAGATTTGTTTCTTTGCAGTGACACAAAGAGCGTCTATGAACTAAGATCAGAAGCTCCTATCGGCCGCAGCGACCATGTTGTTATTACTGCCAAAACACAGCTTAAACTTCCACCAAAGCCAACTCATAAAATCCAGAGAAGAAACTTCTACACTGCAGACTACAACAAAATGAATGACTATCAGACAACAACCTGAAAGCTTAAATGTGTAAATATGAGAGCTTTGAGAGAACTTTGAAGAGTGCTGTACATGAACACATACCATTGAGGTCAGTACGAGTAAACCAACAGAAGCCATGGGTAAATCAGAAAATATTCAGAGAAATCAACAAAAAAAATAAAGTTCTGGGATAAATACAGAGGCAACAGAACAGAAGAAAATTTCAGTGTCTATAAAATACAGAACAATGCTTTAAAACAGAAACTAGATGAGGCAAGAAAAAGATATGAGCATGGATATTAGTCAATGCTGACTAGCCCAAAAGAGTATTTAAATATATAAGCAGAAATCTGAATTCAAAAGTGACCACAATTACTCTGAAGGACCCCATACAAATGAGCTTTTAGACAGCAAAACCATGGCTGAAAAGTTTGCTGAACAGTTTGATCAGGCCTTCTCTCAGAAAAACCTTACTCTCCTTGTTTTGTCAGACCATAAAAGGATTGAACGCTCCTTTGAGTCAATAATCTTCAATGAGGAAAAAGTCAAACAAGCCCTTAAGTGTATGAAAAAAGATTCCAGTCCAGGCCCGGATGAAAACCTACAATTGTATTACAGCATTGTAGTGAGTCAATTAGTTTGCAACTATCTGAAGCTATGCAGAAGTGTCTAACCCTTGGAAAAATTCCTCAACAGTGGAAAAAATCGATAGTCACTCCACTGTTCAAAAAGGGTGACCGTCACAAGCAACAAAACTATAGGCTTATTAGACATGCAATCCACTAAAATACATGGAAAAGATTATTGTGGCAGAACTGACATCATTTTTCTTCGAACAAAATCTCATACCACCCTCACAACATGGATTTCTCTCCAAACGTTCTACAACAACAAATTTGTTAGAATGTCTTCAAGACTGGACAGACAACTATGACAAATCCCAGCCCACAGACATAATATATCTAGATTATGAGAAGGCATTTAACAAAGTCCTGCATAGTATACTTCTCGGTAAGTTGGAACATTTTGGAGTGAGAGGCCAACTCTTAACACTAATACAAGACCTGCTGTATGCGAGATTTTATCAAGTGAGAGTAATTGGTGTGTTGTCAAGTGATCACCTTGTGAGTAGTGGAGTTGTGCAAGGTTCGGTCATGGGCCCAATGCTCTTTACATCATATTTGTTTGATCTTACGAATCTCATTGAAACTAATATGAAGAACTTTGCAGATGATGGGAAACTCTATACAGATCTGTTAGAGCATGTTGGGCAGCTAAGGGCTGACCTGAGGACTGTTGAGAAATGGTCTTCAGACTGGGGAATGAAGTTGAATGAATCCAAATGTACAGTCTTGAGAATGGGGAACTTGCATAAAAATTAAATTTGAAAAATATTACTCACAAACAGAATTTAATACTATTAAAAGAACCCCAGTTCACAAAAAAACTATTTTTTTAATTTTGGATAATAAATATAAGCAAATGAAAACTGCATAATTCAAATTATTCTTGTAACGCGCCATTCTTGGCTGGGACCGGATGTGACGTCAAGTGGCTCGTTTGTCATCGCGCCTGACGGACGGCAGAGCAGGGAACGTCTTACCTTCCATTATTATTATTAATATTAAAGCACAGATTAAAGTACAAATCAACACAAATTATAACAAACACCCTGGCAATTCAACGACAAGTAATAAACGTAAATATTTTAATACTTGTAATATGTCAATGACTGCTTTCCGATCGAACGAGCGGTGTGACGTCACGTGTCGTTTAAAATGAGTAGCTTGCGGTCACAACTTTAACTGTTTATTGCAAATTAAATATTGCGATTTGAGGGCTGATATTTGGTGTGTGCTGTCTCAATAGGTAGGCAAATATATTAAAGAAATAAAAAAAAAATGGTCAAGTTCCCTATTGGTCCAAACAATTCAAATGAAGAATATAAAGTGAACAATCAGATATTGACAACCGTAACAGAGCAAAACGATCTGGGAGTCATGATAACCTCAGACTTAAAGTGGGAAAACCACATTCTGAAGATTACCAAAAAAGCCAATTCATTTGTATACCTCATTAAACAAGCATTTAAAGACCACTCAATAGAAATGATAGGCAAACTAGACAAAAGTTATATTCGACCAAAGCTTGAGTATGCTTTCTCAGTTTGGAATCCATATTATGTCAAAGACATAGAGGTTTTAGAAAAAATACAAAGAAGAGATACAAAAATACCACCAGAGTTACGAGACCTTCCATACACAGAAAGATTGACAAGACTAAAACTAACAGCTTTGAGGGAGATAAGACATAGAGGAGACTTAATTGAAACATACAAAATCACTAGTGATTACTACAATTGCAACATCAGACTGATCTTCATACAAAACCAAAACAATCTTCGTGGGTACTCCAAGAAACTCGAAAAAGAAAAAGCAGCAAAACTTCTTAAAAAAAGCTTTATAAGCAACCGGGTTGTTTATTCATGGAATGCACTGGAAGAACAGACAGTGACAGCCCAAAGTGTCAACGCATTCAAAAATAGACTAGACAGGGAACTTAAGAATAATGCAGTTAGAATAACACATTACAGTGCATAAACAGTAATTATACTTGCACAAAAAAACACAAAAAAAAACATTAAACGTAGCAATAGCTTCATCGGTTTTTACCACCTGCTATTGGACAAATTACAGGATTACAGGATAATATTTACAATTTCAAAATAACGAGAAGTATGATTCGATTAGACCAGAAGTGTTATTTTGCGTGATAATTATGTGACGATTCCAGCTTTATTATTACACATATTCGAAAGTACTTAAAACTATCTTTCATAATCCAAAATAATTTTCTCCTACTTACATCTTCGTTTTTTAGGTTGAGTTAGCAGCAAATACCAGATGGTATTATTGCAAAATTTGTGATAAAGACTTGGACGGCACCAGCGAGGCAGATCGCCATTATTTGGCTGCAGGGCATACCAAGTAAGTTTCGAATTATACGGTATTGCCAGGACAAACTATATTTCAAAACAATTTGAGACACCTTAACAAACTATTATTTCTTTCAGAAGAAGCAGCTTATACTGTTCGATATGCGACGTTCGTAACGCCACTGTAGAGTTAAAAGCACTGCACGATAGAACCACTCTGCATTTGGAACATGTGAAAAAATTTCAAAAGAAAGGTATCGTTAAGCTGTACAAGATGAATCAATTGTTAGGTGGTTTACACTGTGTTATTATTATTTTAGAAGCAGCACGAATGCCATTACCATTCCGAGAAGACAAGATTGAAGACTCTTTTCCCATCGTAAGACTCCGTGATACATCAGCTAATAAGACTGTAGACAACGCTAGTGCCTTTAGCGCACCCGTGTCAAACGAAGACAGCGTTGGCGCGAAACCTTTAGAGGAATCGACTAGCTTTTCGAACGGAACCGAAAACCTAAAAGAACAAGTATTTCAAGAACTTGACAAGCTGGTAAAGAAGTTGTATTATTCCAAAACGGTGCCTTACGACGTTGCCTTGAACTACTTGAAAG
>MU187009.1:64783-80797 GCA_016904865.1 Pissodes strobi
AGTAGTTTTTCAGTGGCACTCAAATGATCGATCTGTCTTACTTGGGCTGAGCCCTTCAAGAATGTTGCGTTGTTGGTCTGCGATAGGCATAACAATAGATGGCTTGCTTTTGAGGGGAGGAGAGAGGGAAGATGAGGGAAAGGTAACATGGGGAAAACAGCGTGAAAAACCCCACTCCACGATTCTTTGGCATGGGTTACAATACAACATATAACACACTAAACGTCACATAAAAGGTTAGAGATTACCCTCGTAATCTCGGTGAGGTGAGGATTGCAACCAACATCGTAACGCTTGGCTACATGTAGCCGTAATTCGCTTGCACGGAACAGGGGAACAGGAGGCAGGTCGATCGTTCAATCGTGTTCGATTCTCCGGTCCATTCAGTTTACCGTGCGTCCGCCTAGACCACCGCTCGACTAGGTTCCCCAGTAATCGGTGGGTCAGGATGGGTTTACTTCTGTGCTCCTGGTAGGTCTCGATTTCTCGAGAGCCCCAGGGACACAAAAGGGGGAGTTTGACGGGACTTTTAGGATCAGGGATGGGAATAGGTCCATCGTTTAAGGCGGCCTGGGTTGCAGGTAGTAGACCGTTGTCTTCCTGTGTACCGGGCCATGTCTGGGAACGTTTCGCGGGTCATACCTCAAGGTCGCCAGGTTAGCAGTCCTCGTTGAGCCGCGCACTCCCAGATCATAGAACCTACATGCCTGTTTGTCGACATATTCATTGACGTATTCTACGCCTGACCAAGCATGTAGGTCGCTGATCCGGGTGCGCGGCCCTGCCGAGAAAGCCGCCCTTAAATATTTGTTCTGGATAATCTGAATCCTTCTCATGTGACTCTCCGCGATCGAACACCAGACAGGTGCCCCGTACAGTAGGTATGGCCTTATGATGGACCTATATAATGTGATTTTGCTTCCGGGACTTAGGTAGGAACCACTCCGGACAAGAGGCCTCAACTTTTCGAAAATGCAGTGGTGTTTTTCGTGTATGTATGCCACTTGGCGGCAAAAGGTAAGGCTCCTGTCCAGATAGATTCCTAGGTATTTGGCGTAGGATTTGGGATGGATAGGGGTGTTTTGCACCCTTATTGGGCGCGCTGTAATATGTGTTCGCTTTTTAGTGAAAAGAACCGACTCGGTTTTATTTGGATTTAACCGAATTTTCCACTTTTCATAGAAAGTTGATATGCGTTCCATGTGTTCAGTTAAGTTGTTTACTGCCTCCTGTGCGGTGAAGGCATGGGAATAAAGGGCGGTGTCATCTGCGTAAAACGCCAGGGAGGTATCGGGATGGGATGGTAGGTCGGCTATATAGTAGCTGAAAAGTTGTGGAGATAATACCGTTCCCTGAGGCACCCCCGCATGTAACGGCTTCGAAGTCGAGACCGAATTGTGGACGCGTACCGAGAAGGTGCGTCCGGCCAAGTATGACGCGATCAGTGCTGATGTATGTAACGGGAAGCTCAGCTCCGCGAAGAGCTTATACAGCAGCCCGTCGTGTCATACTCGGTCGAACGCTCTCTCTATGTCCAGGAGCAGTAGAGACGTGCTATGCCTCATATTGAATCCGTCAAGAATGTCCTGTACTATTCTCGCAGCGAGCATATTAGTACTATGCCCGCTGCGGAACCCAAACTGCTCCGCCGGCAGTACCTGACGGTTCGAGGCTGCCTCGCTGATCCTGGGCAGCAAGAGCTTCTCGGCAAGCTTTCCCAACGTGTTGAGAAGGGATATCGGTCTGTAGGATGCGGTGCTTTTAGGATCTTTCCCGGGCTTGGGGAACAGTATTACGTGCGCAACCTTCCAGGAGCTAGGGAAGTGTTGCAGACGAATTACGGCGTTCACTATGTGCATGTAATGTACAATGGTCTTGGAGGGGAGGTTTTTAAGGAGCAGGTACGGGATTTGATCAGGTCCCGGAGCCCTATCTTTTGGCAGACGGCGTAGAACGCCACGTATCTCTGACGGATTAACAAGAAGTTTTCCCATCACAGAGGGCGGGATCGGATATGATTTTCCCGTGAACCTGGAAGTTTGCTCCGTGATACGGGCGTGCAATGGCACAGTGTCCGGTATTTCGCCGTGGACATCAGCGAGAAAGTCCGCGAATACTTCAGCTTTATCTGCGTCTCCTATTATGTCCTGTCCATTACTACGAATGGCAGGCATTTGCGCTTTAGTATTGCGGACCTGTCTCGCTAATCGCCATAACGAGCCGTCAGCTGTGCCGAGCCCATTCACGAAGCTCATCCAAACCGCGTCTCTGTGACTGCGGATCTTTCTCCTGATTTCATCCGTCAGAGCGTTGGCCCTTTGTTTGTCGATAGCGGCGCCGTTTCTCTGCCATCTGCGCCTGATACGGTCCCGAAAACTAATCAAGTTTAGGATATCGTCAGGAAGCGTCTCTAAAAAAGATTGCCTCCTGACTACCGGACACATAGCGTCCCTGACGCGCTGGATATTTCGGGTTAGTGTGTCGACTTCGGCCTCTAACTCCTGGATGGACTCGATCTGCTTAGGGATGACTGTCACCTCGTTTAACCTATCCCGGAACGCCTTCCAATCAAGATTTTTGTATGAGATCGTTGTCCCAATGGCTTCCGGCCGCCTGACGCGAGTCAGGCACATCTTGATTGCAAGGTGATCCGAGTTTAGGCTATTAATAGCCTTAGGTGCCGCAATGTCAGGCATCCCACGGGCGATCACTACATCCAGGTATGAAGGTCGGCAGTTTGCACGGTAAAAAGTAGGATGAAGTGTTCTTAAATATAGGATATCAAGATTGTCTTCGAGCAGTTGACGCAGTATGGTGCCCTTGTGGGTGGTAGCGCTATCGCCATACGAGATATGTTTTGCGTTAAAATCACCCACAAGGACAGACCTCGTGTTTGGCGGTAGAAGGGCTAAAAAGTCGGCCTGTGATATACGAAGGGCAGGGGGCGCGTACCCGCCGCTGATACACCGGCCACCGTCCAGCACGATGCTAACGTGCTCGATGCGCGTATTTATACGCATTCGTCTTTTGTATCTTAGTGTCCGGTGTATCAGGCAGACCACGCCACCCCCCGGTCCGGGCCTATCCCAGCGCTCGACACTGTACCCGCGGAACTTCAATTTGAAGTCCGGGTCGAGGCGCGTCTCAAGCAAGAAAACAATCTGATAATTGGAGCTGTACAAGAAATGTTTAAATTCGCCAAGTTTATCACGAATGCCGTTGCAATTCCAGGACAGTACATTATAGACAAACATTTATAGCAAGCCATTTATATGTTATACTTAAAGATTTCAGTAGAGAAGAAATGAATCGTTCCTTGCATTATCTGAATCTTGTCATTGTTGCATGATTTGATCATCGAACAAAATTCATCCAATGCAAAGAATAACTCGCTTATATTAACTAGCGAATTAATCTCTGTCACAACATTAGATAGGTTTTTGAATTGATCGGTTATTTGAGTGCCACTTACTGCGTTAGCGTTTACGTTTGCAGTTTCTGGTCTCCTGGTAGGCGCGGCTTGTTGAGAGGCCCTTAAGGTGTTGGGAAAATCGCTCTCGTAGTTTTCCCTTGGGGGTGGTGGTCTTCTTTCTGTTTTCTGTTGTTCCTGGGGTTGCTGCTCCACTCTTCCATTTCTACCCCGGCCTTGATCTCGACGCCCTTGCCCCTGCCAGGCCGGCGTGACGGGCAAGGGAGCAGGAGCGTAGGTTTTCTGTGGCTTTTTGGTGGTTGCTGCTAGTTGTTCGATTTTAAACAGGTAGACAGGGCATTCCTGATCGATGGCTCTATGTGGCCCTCCACAGTTTGCACATTTAATTGTGTCATTTGTGCACGACGTAATTTCATGGCTCCCACTGCATTTTGAGCACTTAAAGCTCTTCTGACAGTAGGTCATGGAATGCCCATGACCTTGACAGCGTCTGCATTGTATTATGGGCTTAACGTTTCTTCTGTTTTCCCATGTAATCTTTACGTTCATGAGTACCTTTACTTCTTGCTGGAGCCTTTTTAGTGTAATTGAGGCGTCCAGGACGATCAGGTATAGTGGTACTTTAGTTTTCTTCATGAGGAAGATATTTCTTGCTTCGAGATTATACTCGTCATTTAGATGTCTCTTAATGTCGGCGATGTTAATTTCGGCGTCCAGCCCCCTCATGACGTAAGCGTGGGTTTTTTGGTTTCTGTCGGCGTATGAATGATATTGTAACTTTTCATTGTCGCAATTTCTTTTAAAAGTTACCCAGTCTTTATCTGTCTCGAAGAATATGATAGTGCTGTTTTTCGCATATTTGACTGTATATTTTAATATATGCAATTTTTGCATATCATCCTGCAAGGTTTTATGAGATTGTATTTTTCCTTGCAGGACTACAGGCGGTGGAGGGGTTGTTTTTGTTTTTTGAGGCACTTGAGCTTTCTTCTTTGGTCGTGTGCTGGTTTTTCTTACTTGCTTCCTAGTACTTTCGCTAGAGAGCACGCTACTGTTATCGTCGTCAATATCTGACAGTACCTCAAACCTATTGTTGAGGGGTACATTTGCATCCCCCCCGGAATCCAGCTTAGCTTCCCTCACATTCTTCTTAAACCCTATAGTTTTGTAGGGGGTTTTGAAGCTTGCTTTAGGGCTTTTTTCTGTTATGCTCGCCGAGCTGCTTGCTTGTACTTCTGCGTTTGTAGTAAAGGCACGGCATATATATTTGCCGTGGTAAAGGTTTGTACGGGCGTGTTTTTTGTCGATTCTGTTTTTGCCACTTTTTTATTGTTAGAGTTGGGCGATGTGTCCGTTTCCATGCCGGATGTATCTTCATCTGTACGTTTCTTTTTGTGGCTTATACGGCCAGTATTAATTTTTGCTATTGCGATCCTCTTAGTGGAGGGACGCAATTCATGGCTCGCCCTTAGATGATCAATGGACATTATTTATGAAATATGTCTAGAATTATCCGAAAAATCCAAATATGCAATAATATATAGGGTGTTCCATTTAAAAAAATATAACTTTGTTTAATCCCGCATTTATGGGACATCCTGTATACAACAGTGCTATGCCATAAAAACTTCACTCCATCCCCTTTATTTTTTGTATTGAACGTTTTTTTCTAAAATGTCAGTTGAGAAAGTTAAAGGGGGGGTCCATTTATAGTGAAACACCCTGTACAGACCATACTGCAAGAACTTTCTAAAGGTGCACTCTTGACATTATAGTCTAGAAAGCGACAGTCATAAAATATAAATGAGCTGGGAGGGAGCCCAACGTTGCCAAGAATTAGCCAAACGTATAGAATTACCCATGTATTTCCATTTGGGTAAATTGCATCCAACGGCTCTGGTGGTCCCATGGTACGATTGCGTTTGTGTGGTACGGCCCCCCGGGTTTGTTTCCCGTCGGTGACAAGACTTTTTCTAAAGCTAGGTTTTTTTTTTAATTTCGTTTATGGTTTTGATTGCTTGTGCCCGGAGCGAGCGAAGCGAGCGGGAGGCTATGCGTGAGATTAAAAAAAATTATGTGCCTCACCTTTATAAGCATATAACTGAAGCGAAACTTTTGAAATGTAAAGAATTGAGTTTTTTTTAAGCTTTTTTTTCACAACTTTTGTCCACGGTTAAATTTTTTAATTTTTTTTCCTCTTTTTTTGCAACCTTTTTCGCCGAAAACCCCGTTTCTCTTACTATTTTTTCCTCTTTATTTCATTTTATAAGACTCCTATTAACTTTTCGAACAATTTTTTTCTTTTTTTTATTATTATTTTTTCTAATTTGGTTGTATAATACTTTTATTAACTTTCCGAATCTTTTGGTTTTGATTTTTTTCATTATTTTTATTCTTATTTCGTTTTATAATACTTTTTTATTTTCCGAACGTTTTTTAACGTTTTTTTCATTTTTCTTCCCATTTTTGCCATCGTCGACCTCGCAGCTGAACTCCTTCGCCATTTTTTCGCTAAAAAAAATACTTTTATTAACTTTCCGAACAATTTTTGCTTTTTTTCTCAGTTTTTTTCCCATATTTTCAATTTTTTTTTTTTCAAAAAGTTTATTTTTTCTTCCCTGTTTTGCTATCGTCGACCTCGCAGCTGAATTCCTTCGCCTTTTTTTCGCCGAAAACCGCGTTTCTCTAGTTTTAATTTTTTTTCTTGTTTCGTTTTATAATAATATTAACTTTCCGAACAATTTTTTCCGTTTTTTTCAATTTTTTTCCATTTTTTCGAAAATTAATTCCCTTCAAATCCAACTCATGACCCCGTTAGATGGGGTCATCGCTTGTCAGAATTTCGATCCGAGGCTCGTTGTAGAGATATGGGGAAAAATAGTGTTTTCCCAAAATCCCTCCTTAAATTAGAGCCCCCCATATGGTTAAAAGTAGCCCCACATGAGGCGCACGTACCATAAAAATTTCGACCCCGTAGTTCTTCTCGTTCTCCCGAAATTTATTTTTTTAGATTTTTTTATTCACCCCCTCTCCTGCCCGAACGGGAGGGGGGGGGGGGTGTACGAGGTCCAGTTTTCGTCCAGGATCCTCATTTTACCCCGGCCACATGTCCTGAAAATTTCAACCCTCTAGCTATACTGGAACATGCTGAATTAAAGGGACGTTTCACTTTGATAAGCATATTTATGACTTTACCCTCCCTAAAGAAGTTTCAATAATACACTTTTAAATTAAAAGTAATGGGAACTGAGAATTGGCAACGTTGCCCTCCCTTGATTTATATTTTAAGACTCGCTGTTTAAGGTTAAGCAACGCTTGGCCCCTCCCGTCCAGTCGCCATCGATTGACAGATTGCAATGTTGCCGCTGTTAACTATTATTATTTATTATCCCGGATAGGACAAGGACATTGATATTTGAAGATGCAAAAACGTTTCTTTAAGTGTTAAAACAAAAAAGACACAGGGAAACCTCAAAATGGAACTGTTTATTTGAACTAATAGCATTACTTTATATTAATAAGAATAGGTATATAGTATTTTATTGCAAATTTTTTAATAAATTAATTCCTGCTATTTTAATTTCAAGGAACCTAAAAACAATACGAGTTCTTGCTATTATTGCCGACTATTTTTAATGCATATTTCCCAACATATCTTTTTAGATTCATATTAATATCTTTATTCTAAAAAGAAACTGAATTTCTTTCAAAAATGCAACTTTTGGTGCTGGTATTAATAAGGGAAAACAGCTAAGAAAAGAAAAAAAAATGATATTTGACACTTGTCAAAACTCGTATAGGATATTTATGTGACGTCACTTCGGAATAGAAAATGAGGATTATCAAAATTGTCAACTTATTTTGTACGGGCAGCTGAATCACACTCGGCATTCTACGTGTATATCTTACTGCTGTTTCCCCGAAGCTTTTTAATTACAAATACGATCCTTATGAGTGGTTGATGGATGACGTATCGGGTACCGTTGCTGCTATTCATTCTTTATAAAACCCATACGTCTTCTTACCGAGAATTTCTGCTTTTTCCAAGCTTCCCATGTAGTAAGTAAAATCAATACTGCATCACTAATGTCATAGTTTTTACGAGCAGGAATTCTATTCTCAATCCTTTGTGAAGCTGCCTAGTTGCGTTAGGGCGATAACGTAACCAAAAGTATTTTTTTTTAGATCGGCCACCAGCAAGATACGCCTATACCAGAGAAGAATTATTGCAGATGAGGCGCGTTCGTCCTGTCGCAAACGTGAATCCCCAGTGGACCGTCGCACTATACACGTGCCGTCTCTGGAACCGCGATTGGTTAAGCGTTCAAGCCCAAGGTTATCATTCCAGTATTTATGATTATTACGGTGGACCAGATTTCGATCCGTTCATGGAGTTTTTGGAAATATATTTGCAAGGATCGATCGACGATTTGCGTAGCCATAAATAATTCAATAACTTTATTTTCTTTAAATTTGTATTTAGTTTATTGATCAAAGCAAATATGCCAAAAAAATGGTGCTAGATGAGGTTTACAGAGTGTATAGTACATAAGTTCCCAAAGGTCAATGTAAAGAAAATAATTCTTAATAAAAGTTACTCAGGAAGCAAAACTACTTTCGACAGGGAGCGCAACAAATGTAAAAATTTCCTGTGCAGCCGCTCAAGTTACTTAGGACCACTGACTTTAATCGCTCGTTAGATTGATCATTGAATGTGTCAGATTTCAGTATGACGTCATATGGTGAGTAATATTCAAAACGATTAGTCGCTAATCAGTATGCCTTATGATTTTTCAATGAAATTATTTGCGAAATTAAGAATTAGAGAGATTCTGTCGTATTATGGTGTCGACCTTTTCGAACTTACTGTCATACATACGTTATAGCCTGTTTATGTTAAGCTTTTCCACCTTTTTGTTGGTTTTCTTTTCTGGCACTACTTTTGCATTAGTCTAGCATTTTCAGTCGTTCTTTTTTATTTTGCCTACCTTTAAGTGAAGTTTATGTTTTTCCGGCTCTTTCTTTAGTTGTAGACAACGTGATTTTTTGTTTTATAAGAAAACCAGCTCTCTATTGGGAGTAGAACTGCGGACTCTTTGGTCCCTCTATATAATAAGCAAAACTAACCACTAGCCTGTAAGAATAAATAAACACGTACAATATCTTCGAAAGCTCTTGAACGAGTAATATGTTTACTTATATTATATGTCGATTTTTAAAGTTTGTTAACACTTATTTTTATGTATTACGTTTATATTAGTTTGTTACAATTTATTTTAAACAGAATAAAGTTTAAGCATTTATTTCTATTTGCAATTTGATTTTGGGTTAGTTAAGTCGTCTACATCATAATTTGTCACTTAGTTGGAGCTTATAAAGTAAGCACGTTTAGTTTATAACAATAATGTATTAACGATAAAACTTTAACAAAGACTATTGGTCAGAAAAAATGAGATTCTAATCCCGATTACTACGGTGCGCATGTTTTCTCGATTTGAGGCACTGTTTATAGGTCTTTGTCTACTGTCTTATAATTTATAGTTTTTCTTAAGAGTTGGGTTTTATTTAAGAGCACTAAAAGATTTCACTAAACTTTTTAACTGACTCAACACTTCTTGTCAGGACTTTACTATGGAGGTTGTGAAACCCCTGGTCGTAGCAGTCGTCAAGTGGCTAACCGGTACCAGGTTTGGAAGGAATGGACTAGAACCTAAAGCAGCCGTATGGCTAACTTTAAGAGCGGATAGAACCCAGAAGGCAGTCGTCAAATGGCTAACCTTGGGAGCTGGAGGCGAGACTAAAGTCTGCCGAACTGAGGGTTCGTTAGCGTATTTATACTAAAAAAAGTGATGATCATGGCATGCTTAAGGTTCAAAATCGCTCCCGTTGATTGCTCGCGTTGTTTATAGTTTGCTTTTAATGTTTATATAACAATCTCCAAATTCAAGTTCAAACTTACGACAGGGTGATATTTCTTATAATAGCTTCACACGTGCGATTTTAGTAGATTACAATATCGTTTTCATGACTACATGCTACATCTAATAGAATTTAAAAATATAAATATTCTATCTGCATAAATTTGACAACAGTGTAAAGTTATTCCTAAAGCATCGAACATTAACAAAAGACTAAAAGGTCCACTCTCAGTCGACACTTTTGATGTAGCGCTTATACAGGCGAGACGCCAGACTAGACCAGACGGGGTGAAACGTGGCGCGAGGTCTGGACGGTTAATCAGCATTTCATCAGATTCCGCGACAGGGCAAGGAACCTTAAAACATTACCAATATACTAGAAACTTCACTCTACTCCCCGCCTCGAGCATTTCCCTTCTTGCCCCGTCTCGGAACTTGATGAAATCCTGGCTAACTGCTCAAGCCTCATCCCACGTTTCTCCCCGTCCCTGGTCTAAAGTCTGGCGCCTCGCCTTTGTAAGCGCTACATCAAAAGTGCCGGCTGAGAGTGGACCTTCTAGTCTCTTGTTAATGTTCGGTGTTTCTAGTTCTAGTTTATTGTTAATATTCGGTGCCTAAAGTCCCGGCTGCCTAGCTCTTTGTTGTGAGAGTTGGGTAGGGACTAGAGGGTGTGCGGCGTTTTTTGTTCGAAAATCATTTATTTTTGTATAGAAATAAAGTGGGCGCGTGCACCGACCGCTTTCACTTTCACAAGGCGAGAAATTTGGACATTGGGAAGTTTTAGGGACTGCCGCCGAATCCGCTGCGCCCCCGCTGCCTGGCCGCCCCTAGGCTATAGCCTAGCTATAGGGTAAAAAGCTTTTATAACTTAAATATATGTGCAAACAAATGAGAAAAACTACTAAATCGTGGCTTCAAACAAGGCTGCGACTGGGCAGATGTTTTTAGCACCAACTTTATGCAGCGCAGTGACTGGCTGCATTACCAGTGTTGCCAACGGCTCACTAGGAAATTACTGGCAAAACGAGATCAAAATACTGGCAAAATATTTTCGATTACTGTGGCGGCAGTGTTCTGTGACGCGCATGCGCAAGAGTTGTTAATTAATATAATGTGTAAACAAGTATCCACTTCTGACTTTTACAACTTAGCTGCATAATACTATCCTTCACAGTCTTACAGCACTATGCTATATTGGCCTCCTCTGATCGGTGGGTTAACGTCACTTGTCACTTTAGAATTTAACTCTTCTTCGCTTGCTTCGCCCTCTCCGGGGCGCAACTAGACAAAATTAACTGAAACTAACTCAAATTTTGACTTTCGGTCCTACCGTCGTAGGATGAGCACGTTGGAAACGGATTACAGAATTCGGCACGGGTAGTGGAAGCCATTTTGCTTAGAAAACGTGTTTCAATCCTGCGGGGGAGTCCGGAAAGTCGTGCCGGCTGGATAGTGTAAAGGGTGGGTGGCGTATTGGAGGGTGATTCCTACTAGGATTCCAGGGTGGCGTGGCCTGTGGGCGGTCGGGGGTTTAACCTGCGGGGATTTGGAATCTCTGACAGAAAGTGGCTATACCTACAGGGTGCGAAGCCCCCTTTCATAGGAACTCAGTCGTGCAATTCATTTGCTTATATTTACGTACAAGTAGGAAATCATCGAGGGCACAGGCCCGTCTTACTGAAAGTTCCCACCGAATAAAGCCCTTCAAACCGGAATAACGTGTAACGGATGTAGAAGGGTACCTCTACCTCTCCCTAAGCGCCGGACGAAGGGTGGTGCTGGCGTATTGCCTAGGAGCAAAGCCATTAGTTCCCCGAAAGGGTGAAATTTCACCAGACCTGGTATCACTGAATATCAAATGTCAATCCGAGTTTATAGTTGAACCAGGAATGATGCCTAGAATCGAAAATGGTTATCGATATTAATTTTTATATTTAAAGAAACATTGATTTTACACATTTTGATGGGAAATATTATATCTTTATCGTAAAAATTGGATCACTGGCATAACATCAATACTGACAAAGTTACTGGCAGCCTTCCTTTTTACTGGCAAATGCCAGTAATTACTGACATTTTGGCAACACTGTGCATTACGTTTGACACTAGACTCTAGGGACAGCACGCGACGGCGCCGGCGGCCTACACTCTGTCCGTTAACTTGCATTCGCGCCTTATTAAAAATCAGAATCAAGGCATGTTGTAATATATATTGAATGCAGTGGAATGTAATCGCGGAAACACATGTAAATTGCTGTATATCCACTATAAAACGGCTTTGGTTAAATATATCCTGGTTTTTAGTTAGATAAAGCAAAATATATCGTAGAAAGTGCTGACAAAGTACGGGCACGTATTATAACAAGTAATTCACTTTTCGCATGGCCCTCCGCTCGCTACGCGAGCTTAAGAACCTAAATTAACCGAAACTAACCAAAACTAATCCAAGACATACCCAAAATCAAGAAAAAAGCCATTTAGAAACAATCTTTAAAAAATTAAAAAAGCAACTGGATTTGAACCCGGGACGCCAAGGCTAACCATCCAGACCCTTCAGCGGAATTACAAACGAACCGTTGCATCGCGAAGACATGGCGCGAATGCGACCAAGGCCAACGGACAGAGTGCAGACCGCCTCCGGGTGCTGTCCCTATAGTCGTGTGACTCATAGATAAATATTAAGGTTGACTGTTTGTAAGGCACTAAAATCTACTTTTTCCTACCGGCAGGTGGCAAACTGAAAGTCGGCTGAAAGAGTGGGAAATTGGCGAGATGCATTTTGAGAGGGTGGAGGCATATTCTTCTTTATTTGACACATTGTTGCTTACACAACACTGACGGAGACAAAGATATATTATATTGAGAACGATTAATAACGATATCCTTGACGGAGTGTCATTTTGCTTTCCGGGGATTGCATGTAACGGAATCTATTATACCAACAATTCAGGTTCGGACTAAGGAGTAACTAAAATACATAATTTCTGTTTACCTGGGCTGAAATAAATATATTTGGAGTTTAATTATGGCTCATTCATACTGCAGATATACAGGGTGTTATCACCAAACTATACGGTGAAAAACGAAAATTAGTACACATGTTGGGGTGTTTCCCCAACATGTGTACACCCGCCTTGTTCGTCCTCACTAGAATATGCCCCTTCCATATGGACTCCCTATAGCCAGATCCATAAGAACAGGTTAGAACAAGTTCAACATAAATTCCTGAGATATGTCAGATACAAATTTAACTTTGACCCCAACTTAACATACTCCCTACTAGAGGACATACTTAGAATTGAAACTTTGGAGGAACGAACGGAAGAATTAATAAGGTTAATAGAATACAGTAAAGACAAAGGTTTTCCACTAATCGTGGGGTGTGACGCAAACGCGCATAATGTCGTTTGGGGGAGCACTAACACTAACGCGAGAGGTACGGCTTTATTAGAGTATTTCGTATCGGAAAACCTTGAAGTAGCTAACGTAAATGCGGAACCAACTTTTGTAAATCGGGTTCGTAAGGAGGTTATCGATATTACAGTGGTAACTCGAGCATTTGCGGAAAAGGTAGTCAATTGGAGGGGATATAACTATGTCCAATCATAGAATGATCCGATTCGAAATTAAATCGGATAAGATGGAGAAGCCACTGAAAAGAATTCCGAAGGCAACAGACTGGAACAAATTTAGGGAAAGTCTGGTAATGTCCATGGGAACTTTAGGGCAGGCTATTTCATCAAAACAAGAACTAGAAATTGAGGTGGTAAAGCTAAACAGTATAATCATCGACTCCTATGAACAAGCGTGCCCACGTAAGAAAGCGAGCGCCAAGAGGCTGCCTTGGTGGAGTGATACTCTGGACCGTCTTAAAAAAGGCGTAAGAAAATCACACCGCTACGCTTTCAGGGAAGGGCGGCAGGAGCTCTGGGATGGTGTATCTGGAAGCCAGAAGGAAATTTAAAATCGAGGTCCGACGCAGCAAAAGTTATAGCTGGAGGAAATTCTGTGGAGAGATGGAGTCTCTCTCGGGCTCAGCGCGTCTGCTTAAGCTGCTGGACTCGGAAACAAAAAAAGATATTGGCTCTCTGAAAACAGGCGAACAATGGACGGCGAACAGAGAGGAAACGATAGAGCTTCTTCTAAAAACCCACTTCCCCGGACAGGTACAGGCTACCAACAGGGACGAGGAACCAGAGCCAGAGATAGACTGGAACCTTGCCCGCAGTGTGGTGACTGAGGAATCCATAACTTGGGCAGTGGGGGAGTTCAGTCCATATAAGGCAGGAGGGCCGGATGGAATTATACCCATGATGCTGCAGGCGGGCCTTGACACGTTACTCCCTTACTTAAAGAGAGTATTCGAGGCCAGCATAGCACTAGGGTACGTTCCACAAGCTTGGAGAGCAGCGGATCTTCATCTTCATCCCCAAGGCAGGGAAGAAAGACTATTCCCATCCCAAGTCCTTTAGGCCTATAAGTCTAACTTCATTTTTAATGAAGACAATGGAAAAAATGATTGACAAGTTCATCATGGAAGAGATCCTAACTGATTCTCCTCTACATGATAATCAGCACGCCTACAGAAAAGGGAAGTCGACTGAAACGACTCTCCATTCTGTAGTTAGAAGGGCTGAAAAGGCAATAGAAAACAAAGAAATGGCGCTAGCGCTCTTCTTTGACGTAGAACGAGCTTTCGATAAGGCTAAAACGAAAACTATCTGTCAAGCCCTCCAGGCCAAGAGAACACCAGTTCATTTGGTCAAGTGGGTAAAAACGGCATTGGAAGACCGAAAGATCAGCGCCACGCTGCTGGGAGAAGTTCGCGTCGAAGCCGGGGTAATAGGGGGTTGCCCACACGGCAGCTGCCTCTCGTCACATTTGTGGTGCCTGGTGATGGACAGCCTCCTGACAAGGTTAAATCTTGAGGGATTCTACGCACAAGCATATGCTGACGACGGGCTAGTAATGATCACGGGCAAGTTCGTGAGAACGGTCTGCGAGCGGATGCAGGTGGCGCGTCGGATAGTTCAAGGTTGGTGTGAGGAGAATGGTCTCTCAGTAAACCCAGGGAAGACCGAACTCATTCTCTTCACAAGGAAACGAAATCTAACAGGTTTTATACATCCCATACTCTAGCAGACGAGACTGAGCCTAAGTCAACAAGTCAAATATTTGGGAGTTATTTTAGACTGCAAATTGACGTGGAAGGCACACGTTGAACAGGTGGTGAATATGACAACCGCGATTATGTGGCAACTAAGGAGAGCGGTAGGTAGGAAGTGGGGTTTAAAATCTTACATCCTCCAGTGGCTGTACACTGCTGTGATAAGACCGAGGATTTCCTATGGATCCGTGGTCTGGTGGTCAGCGGTGGCCAGAGCCACTAATGCCCAGAAACTGGCCAGACTGCAAAGGCTGGCTTGTTTGGGTATTACCGGAGCATTGAGAACAACTTCCGGAGCAGCACTGAACATCATCCTGGGGCTGCCGGACCTCCCGATCTGGATTGAGAGAGAGGCAATGGCGGCTCACAAAAGGATGTTCGACAGCAGCCTATGGCGAACGGACTACACAGGGAAAGGCCATACGACTATTGCCGCCAAAATGAGTAGGGATCTACCCATCATTGCGATCAAAGGCAATATTCCAGATGGCAAATTAAATATGAGAAGAAATTTCCAAGTGGAATTTCCATCAAGGGAAGAGTGGCTGTCAGGCCAGGTACGTACGCCGAGCGGCGTACACGCATGGTACACTGACGGCTCATGGATGGCTAATACACAGTCATCCGGAGCCGGTGTATACCTAGACAACACTAAATCAGGAGAAAGCACTTCGCTGGGGAGATATGCCACTGTTTTCCAGGCGGAGGTGTTTGCTATTTTGAAAGTAGCAACCAAGGCGGAGGTAACAGAAGGTGTAGAGAGTATATATATTTACTCGGACAGTCAAGCCGCTCTCAGGGGATCCAAAGACCCAGGGCAAGCTGTAAGCTAGTTCAGGAATGTAGAGACGCCCTAGACAGATTGGCTGTGCGCAAGGAAGTAAGACTCAGATGGGTTCCAGGGCATCGAGGGCAACGAACGGGCCGATGAATTGGCAAGACAAGGCTCAATGAGCCACCTCGTCGGTCTAGAAACTGGTCTGGGCGTAAGTAAAAGGCAAATCTCTCAGGAACTAAATAACTGGGCCTGGAACAAGACAAAGCACAATTGGAGAGGAAAAGAAGGATGCAGACAAGCGAAGGAAATGATTCTAAATCCTGACGGATCCAGAGCAAAGCGACTGCTAAAAAAGAGCCGAGAGGACATCAGGAACTTGGTAGGTATTCTGACTGGGCATGGAAGCCTAAACAGACATCTGCACCTTATCTGCGTGAAGGACAGCCCATTCTGCCCGAACTGCGGGACGGGGAAGGAGTCCTCATACCACTATATAGGAATTTGTGATAGGTGGAGTCGCCTAAGGAGGAAGATACTGGGAGCACCAACACTTGCTCGGGAAGATCTAAAGGATTTGGACTGGGAGGACGTCCTCACCTTTATCAAGGTGACGGACCGTTTCAGTGCGGGCCGGGTGTTGGAAGTAGCCAGGGAGGGGAGGGCGGATCGGGGATGGTGAAAAGGGACTTATAGGCCTACTTACCGGGCTTCGGCCCCCCCC